>VCRD01000087.1:509293-535806 GCA_006783055.1 Trinorchestia longiramus
TCTCTGAAAATTTGTACTCAACAACGTCTGTGTCGAGACCCTAAAGAGCTTATAAGTGGCGCTTAGAATTAATGCCTGCGTGTTCATATAAGACAAGCTCTGATGGTCGATGTAAGATACAAGTGGTAAACACAATAACACACAGTGACCCCGTACCCGCTTTGCCACGTCAAGCTTGGTACGCACATTACGTTCTGTCACTAATTTTCCTACCTGTGCTCATTAAAATACTTTGGTGGCAAAAGTGCAGCGCTGGAAATATTATACAGATATCTTTGTCAAAAATGCGAGTATCAGTTGAAGATCCTTGAGCTACTTGGTAGTTTTTGCAGTATATAATTTTCACTGGTGCTTTCAACGATAGTGATTTCGACTTATCATTGATGTACAATTCAAATTATTTTCCTTATTGTATAAGTATAAGTTCCCGTCGTCTGTTGAATAGACTTCTAAATCTAAAATTCCTCGTTCGATTACATTTATTCTCGAATTCTAGAATATTTCTGTTATCTGTCGGTTTCGTTAGGTCGATTTGAGCACAATTCCTGGGCCCAATTTCCCCTCCCATTTATAATCCAGAAGAACAGTAGTACAATTTTCTACGAAATAAATCAGGTTTATTTTTTGTCCGGTATAAAACTTTTCAATCTTTTACAACTGTTTCATATCACTTTCAGATTTATACTGGACAACAAATAAACAAAATTTATTTCGCTGAAAATTCCTTGAATTCAATGCCCTCGTGGAACATTATAAAAGCTTATCGGGAAAACAATTATTTAAATTGGAATATTTGGTTAGCGCATCTTGAACTGAACTCAGTAATGAAAGTCAAACTATGACTGGATTACTTTTGAAACTTCACGCGTTGACATTAGCGAAAAAATACAGAAAACTCATAAACAAATGGAACGACAGTAGTCTTCTCCCGGCAGAGCACAAAAAAGGTTATTATTACATCTTTATGAAGACTCACAGCAGGAATTAACCATTAAAACACTTTCTGATCCTAAAGTTTTGAGAATATTTTGAATTTTGAAGTAACTCTACAGATGATTTTGTTGGAAACAGAAAACTCATTAACAAATGAAACGCTAGAAGTTTTCTCCCGGAAGAGCACAAAAAAGGTAATTATTTCATCTTTATGAAGACTTACAGCTGGAATTAACCATTAAAACACTTTCTGATCCTAAAGTTTTGAGAATATTCTGAATTTTAAAGTAACTCTAAAGATAATTTTGTTGGAAATCTTCTTAGGAGAGGAATGTATCCGGGAAATAAAGCTTAGGAACGGCCTTACGACCAATTTGTGTCTCAACAGAATGTCATTCGGTGCAGCTGAATTTTTGAATAGTAAAAGTGGTCTCGTGTGTCAAGCTGAAGGAGAGCGACTAACTTCGCAGTAGTCTATTCATTAAGACCATTAATTTGATTCAAAGTTCCAGCCACTTAGTAGGTGATGTTCTTTTGTGTATAGATAGCACTTAAGATTTGAAAAAAATATGCAAGTTGATAAATATGAATCCAACCAATGCATTCGTCGATGGAGAAATGAAAAGGCCGAAAAATTGACAACAACGTATGGTTTTTACCCAATTGCATCCACTACTCTTCTAAGAAACTTTATTTAAATGAGAGTTTAAGCTACTCCTAATATTAAACAAGTAATTTTCTTTTACTCACCCTAGTGTCAAACTTCTATCGTACAATTAGATTTACTGATGTTCATATGGCTCCCAAAGGACTATACATAGTCTTAATGGGATAAAATAGCAAGTTTTGCTGCTGAGCGAAGGCTGAGCTTCGCCTACATTCAACTCGACGAGAGGAAAAATACAAAGCAGCATTACGAAAGATCCCGCTTCCAGACACACTGCTCTTCCAAAGCATGAATACTTTCTTTCTTGTACCCGTATACTTTCAGTGGCAGGGTTACGTAAAGTACCATATTTCTTCAACAATTAGAGCTGACAGTATGATAACGCATTGAATTAAACTATGGTGCATTGCAGACATGCAATAGTTTGAAAAACTGAAGTATTGAAAACGCTTCAAGATTCTACCACCGTATGACAGGTCTGTTTGTGCAAGCAGGAAAGATGTGAGGGAGAGCTTGGTACAGGATGTGCCAAAAGGGAAGAGATGAAACTGAAATGAACAAAAGAAGAGAATAGAAAAAGCACTTTGCACGCGTAAACTTGTTATTTCAGGGTTATTCTTGTGGTATGAATGGATGAGAAATTTTCATTACCCTTCTGGACTTTGGATAGTCTAAATAAAGAATTAGGCATCCATAGTTGACTTTGCTACATGTCTGAGTTAGTCGAAAGAAGGCAAAAAAACGATTGATGCTTAAAGCAGAAACAATTGATTAACCGATTTAGGCGATTTTTAGGCTCCTTGAGGGATATCTGATGCGTGATGGTCACGGAGGAACTCCACCGTATGCCAAAGGAAGCTCATTTGTTGAAGGAGACTTTTCCAATATCCAAGCGAGTAGCAACAGCATTATCAGTGTCTCGAGCTGACTTAAGCAACTTTTTAAGGAGACAGCTCGTCTTTTATGCACTTCTTCCTACTCATTAAAAAGGGATTTCGTCACCTTGCAAAAGATGTTCAATTAGCTCGAGAAAAATATTTAAGTTAGCACGAAGTTAAGGGATATTTAAGGGTTGAAAAGACGATTTCCCATCAATTTTATAACAATGTTAGTTTGGATACTCTGTAATAACCATTATTATGAATGCGTATTATAAATAGCGTTCAATAAGTATCACTGCATAGGATTTATTAGAAAGTCGACTGCTAAGCCCTTCCCTATTTTTGCATTGTGCCTTCATTTTTCGTTTTTGAAATGGATTTTTCATAGTATAAATGGTCGTCGAATATTCATTAGTTTTGCATACTCTGAAGAGTCTTCTGTCAAAGACACATTCGAAACTGAAATTGACTATTATCTTATAACCAGAAGTTCAGTTCTAGGTAATGAATATTGAATACAAATTTAAATAATTCCGAAAAGGCATTTCAATTTTTTCTTTCATTCAAAAACAATGAAAAGTGTTCAGTTAATTACTATCCCTTCTGTTTCTAGCACTGAAATAATTGCACTATGGAAACGCACTGTGGATAATTGTATCCATGGATCAAGAGGAAGTAAACAACACGTGTGCCAAGTACTTACTGTCTCTGCAAAATCCTAATTGCTACAAATTTTGAAGTACTGAATGCATAAACACTCATTTAGAACGAATAGTTAACATACGTTGATGAACATCATCGGTATGATGAAAATAACTTCTCACGACATTTTTTTTTAAAGATAACAGAACAGAGAAAACAAATGTCAGAAAAACAGTGGTAATTCATTTGTTGGCAGCAATTTTGTTTAAAATTGGTTATAGAGTAAATAAGAGGTCGAAATTACGAAAAAAATAAATTAGTTTCCAGTTGTTTAAGCTCTTTTGGAGGTGCCGAGTATAGTGAAGATATTTACCTGAACTGCATAAGAATAATACGAATGAAATACATCAGGGAGAGAGGAATAATTTTTTTTGCTAATAATCTTTTTAAATATACCACTTTTCACTGATGAAATCTCAATAGGAAATAATTGATAGCTACTAAACAAAATACAGAGAAAAAATCTATAGGTTTTATTCCATCTTTTTGTAGAGTAGTTTCTTACTGCAGTAAAAGGTTTGCACAACAAATGACTGTTTGCAGAAACCATTTAACTTAGTACGTTCGTACAGAGTTCTTAGTTCATAAAGTGTACTTGGTCTTGCTGAAGGTTTATAAGCAATGCTAAAATGATTGTTTGTAGAGTCCCTTTTTGTAATACACCGAAGAGGTTTCGAGTCTCGCAGGGACAGTTTTGAAGTTTCATGAGTAAACCATTATTTTACCTTGAATCTCTTTTGTATTATCAGAAAACTTCATAAATGTTCTTATTTTATCGTTGTACAAATGCCAAACTTCAAAAATGAAAGAAAACCTTCCCTACAGGACGCCATAATTAATTTTCGTTTACCTCTTACCTGCAATGTTTGAATTACATTCTATGTATCATTGAGTTTCCTTTGCTATCATGATTTAATATGTGCTATTTCTGACGTAGTTCGATCCACGTCTCTTATACATAACTTTATCACGGCTAAATTGCAAGTGTTATTAGTTGCAATACAGGCTGGCGATGCAATTGTATGCCGGTACTTGATACCATCTGTTCTTATTTGTAAGCATTAGAATGATTTGATCATTGAAAAAGTTCACCGGGAGCAAATAAAAATCAATAGTGGTATTTAAGCATTCGACGGTAATGAAGCGCTTCTATGCTGTGAGATGATCCACACAATTTACGTTACAAAGACGAAAAAGATAAAACCGGATAGCAACACAACATTTCGTCCTGCAAATGAGCAATCAGTTTCAGCTATCAGTGTGCACACTAAAGGTATCAAATATTTTGTCAAGTGTGTTGATGCAATTCAATTAAATCAGTACCTGATGACAGTATTACCACTGTAGGGGAAAATCTCAGTAGTATAGATGACATTACCAAAACAATGAACTTTGAAAGAGAATTAACAATAATAGGCCCACACATATGTTAATTTCAGGTCACAGATATTATAGAGATCGGTGAATTAAAGCGTACGGCACATTATACCAATGATATATAACAAAAGTAATTAATATGAGCCATCTAAAGAATCAAGTGACACAAAACTCTGAAGGAGTAAACTTTTAATATTTCAAAACGTAACTTCCTCTTCGTGCATTCGAAATATTTTAGAAACATATGTGAGTGTTCATTTATTGTTTTTTTCTTATCAAAAGGTTCTGGCGTAAAAATACACTGCAATGTTTACAAGTGAAAGTCTGTTCAAAACGTAACTTCCTCTTTGTGCATTCGAAATATGTTAGAAACATATGTGAGTGTTCATTTATTGTTTTTTATCAAAAGGCTCTGACGTAAAAATACACAGCAATGTTTACAAGTGAAGGTCTGTTGTATAATGTTGTAAAGCTCACAGCAGTCTCAGAGTAAAAAAATAGAAATATTTGTTCAGCAAAACAAGTGTAGGTCAATATGTTTTTGGGAATGTTACAAAGCTATGTTTTGTATTAAATTTCAAGCTACAACAAACGTGAAAGCTAGAATTTGAAAACTTATGATTGTAATAGATCTTTATTCTCACATGTAGTACATAAAATAACTTATAAGCCAATTTGATAAACACGTATCAGAAATTCAAGTATGATTTGTATTGCTCTCAGGAGAAACAGAGAAGTAAACGATATATATCATAATAATATAGTACATTCTTTCCTACAGATGACGTTTTTCAATTAAAACAGAGACGAAGAAGTGTAACCGACTGGATCCAGGAAGGCAGGTTTGAGGTATTGTACAAATGGTATGAATCCAAAAACTGAAGATGAAAGGGGAGCCAACGAATGTATTTCCGTCACTTCAGTGCACCGGCTCATTCATCATGAATTCTAGGATTTGTGAAATGCAAGTTTTGTTGAAGCTATTAAAAGTCCACCCAACAGCATGACATAGCTAAATTCCCATATGTATGTTCTCCCAGAAATATCAAAACTTTTAATAAAAATCAGAAATGATTCCTTGGATATAGAAAAACATGAAGAGTTGTATAGTCTTACGGTGAAACCTTACTATTCTAAATGGTCAGGTAACGCAGAAAAAATATGGGATTCAAAAATGTCAAATGTTTGAGCATTCGTTGGGACATAGTAATTGCGGTGATTAATAAATGTTTGAATATTTCTTGCATGCGTTATTCAGATGAAAATATATTTACAAATAATTTCATATGCCATGGAAATATTCATGGACCCATGAATATGCCTTGGACCCGTGATTTGATTATGATTTGATTATGCATTTATGGGCTTGAGTTCAAGACATCGTTCGACAGAGGAAAATGTCAATTTAGAATGATCATGCCTTGTCATTATTATAAAAAATCAAGCTCTATGTTGAAATAATTTATCATTATATTTCCTAATGCTGAAATGTAAGCAATGTGTTTGATGGTCTGACTAATCTAGCACCTAAAATCTCACATCCAGCCTAGAAATTCCAAACGTATTTACATTGCACCAACTGAATATTTGATCAGCCAAAGTTATTTTGAGGGTAAATTGTTCCATTGATGATTCATTCATCCAAGCTGACCCTTGTGCACTTTTGCTTTTTCTTGGTGTGGCTTGTCATCTTTCTCACATCCTCCACGCTCATGTTGGTGTCAAAGACCTCCACAATTTCAGGTCTGTCAGAGTGTTTGTCTGACAGCTGACGATGTGTGTCATGGCCCGGGTCCAGAGAGAGAAATCAAGCAGAGACAAATCGGGAGAGTATTGGCAAATGGGGATCTGTCCAACGTGTAATCAATGTCACCAAACTCGGATTCTAGGCAATGAGGATACGTTGCATTCACATATGTCGCCGCATTAAGTCCATACCAGATTGTATTTTTCAAAATTTTTTTACCGGGAAGGCATTAGAATTTTCTCCAAACAAATTCACAGGGAAGAACAATCCATAACTATCCCACTTAGGAGATAACTTTATCTCCATGATAAAATAATATGATAAGTGAAAATTCATGTCACTCTACGAGTTTATAAATTTCCGACCTGTGCTATAGCATAGAGACCTTTATTTCATTAAAATAACGCAATGAAATATTTTTTATGAGTTATTGTCTTCATACCACTATTTGTAGGTTCTACTGTAATAGAAATTCATTAAATATTCAAATTAATATCAATTTCCCAATTGACGTACAACACTGAATACAAAATTGCAATCATTATTTATATTCTTTCAAATTTTTGGGGCACGACGGGAGATGATGAGTAAATTATAGCTCAAAACAAATAAAAGCTCAATATCTTTACTTGATATCTTGTTGAAGAAATTCTTCCCGATTCATAATATATTAAAATTATAGACAGGTCAATAAAATATGAAGCGTATAAATTTGATCTGATACTGGGCTCGAAAAGCAATTTCAACTCTAAATATTGTTTTTAGAGGAGGCAGTAGTAATGATTCATGAGGTCAAACTCGCGTTTAAATCTGCAGAATTCCTGGTACTCATTTAACTAACTTGTTTTTTGTGCAGTAGACTGCTTCTTTCTCATTACTTACTATCAGCATTTGTGTCTCGAGTTTCCTTCCTCTCTTCGATGTTGGTTCAAATAATCTAAAATTTTAAAATTTTAGGATGCCAAAACAACAAATTTTATGTTTCTTCTTAAAGTAGAGAAATTTTTGTAGTCAAATCTAACAAAAAACAAAAGTTTGGGAAAATAATTGTTTCTGCATGTTGTTGATGTTATCCAACCATGATGCTTATTCCGAAAATTACAACTATAATCAATAGTTCTGAAGCATAATAACTATTTAAAAACTAAACTTGAACTAATTCTGTGTGTAGTTTATGAAACACTTGTCTTTCGACTTAGATTTTTGTTTTGAAAGCGTTCGTTGTTGACGTCCTAATTCTAAGTAGTTTAATCAATGAGCACGTTTGGAGAGAATTTTTAAACAGAAAGTTCTTATTTGCTGACTTCCTACCAAGGAGATAGGGGAAAAGTTGATTCCGTGATGAGATTGTATTGCAAACAATAGACGGCGAACATGTTAACTTCATCAAGTTAATTGACGTTAGAGCGACTTCTGCCCATACATACTAGGACAGACCACTTTTTATCGATAGTAATTGGTCAATAGTATGATATGAATTAACAATGATCATAGAAATATAGAAGAGTATAATTGACGAACGGGAATGAGACAAGCAACGTTATTTAACTCTTTCGTTGAAACAGTGGTTACAGGCTTGACGCCACAAGAGATATTGACTCGGATTAAGTTAAGGCCTACACTGGTAGACATTTGACAACCCAGGTAGGTGTAGACGGGCAGTTTAGGGCCTACACTGGTAGACATTTGACAACCCAGGTAGGTGTGGACGGGCAGTTTAGGGCCTACACTGGTAGACATTTGACGAGTCAGGTAGGTGTGGACGAGCAGACTCGTCAGCTTATTCATAAAAAACATTTATAAATCAAATTAAGATTGGAGTGGGGACAGCTTTCTATCCTCTCTCTGAGTTTGAATCTTTAATTGCACACTCATTCTCTGCTGCAAAGTTCAAAAGAGAACTAAAATACAGGCTACTGTTATTTAATTTTCAAAGAATACTTTGAAATAACTCTGAGTAATGATACCATTAATCAAATTTTTGATCATAGGCTTACTGGAAAAGCGTATGAGGTGTCACCATAATTTTATTGATTTACAATAACGAGCAATAATAAAAAACGTGAAGTGAGTGCAAGCTAAAATGAACTGTGTTCATTGTGGAGGAAATTTTATCACTGTATGGCTCGTAGTTATTTCAAACTTGAAGTTTACTTAGAATAAATCTAAAAAATTTTGCTCATTTTTTCATGAGCTCAGAATGTTATATTTTAGTAACATCACAACGTCGAAACTGACTCAACTGCCTTAAGAAACTCATGCTTGATCAGTAGTTTTATAATTAAATAAAAGATAGTTCTCAAATAATTAACGTTTTGTTTAGGGTAAAGTTGCTGCTGAAAGAATCGACGTTTTGTTTAGGGTAAATTTGGCTCTTGAATAATTTACGTTTCTATGAGGGTACAATTGCTTCGCTGGTAATTAACTTCTCATAAACACATTCGTATCCCTTTTTCGTACCAACGTCTGGCTTTCTGTTCACAAACACACAAGAAATGTCAGAAAAATTGAGCAGTTCCGGTAGCAATAACATGCATCGGTTTTCATGTGCAGCTGCAACATTACGCAGCATTTCGGACCTCTCCGTCGACTAGGAGCGATTACATATTTGAAAATAATTTGAATATGAACGAGGTGCCCTGAATGTGCTCAAGTTTCAATAAATAATTTAAATATTTTAAGGATCATTAGTAGACTTCAAAGCACATACTAGACTATAGTATTTTGCCACAGAAAAAACTTCTCTTCCAGCAAGCTATGATATTTGTAGAGAGCTCTTCTACAAATACAGCTTTGAGAATATTAAACAAGCGCCAGACTGAATTCTGGCTACGAAAACCGATTTCAAAGAGCGATTGAAAAGCTCCGTTGCTCAGTTCCAAGGAATTTTTAGAGTACCCTTTGATCTACATGCATAAGAGCCTCATAAATTTGAAATGAATTTTGAGCATAATTTCCGGGAAAAACATCCGCAAAAAGAATCATGTTAGGCATAAAACATAAACAATTCTTGTTGAAATTGTTGAGCGACTGGTTGGCACATGTTTTGTGAATAAGAGAATAGAACAACATGAATAAACTGTCATACATGGATAAAAACTTGAATTGTAAAGTTGAAGAAAAATCTCGAAGCAAGTCCCTGAGTGAATCTAGTACAAAAGGATTCTAACACAAAATTTATTTCCATATTAAACACGAAATGCAGAGATTGAAGTTAATTATCATCCTAAATAATTTTCACCAAATGCTCATTGAGCGTTTATCAGAACACAGAACATGAAGGGCAGCTTTTGTTGCAACTCTTGTTCAGTTCCACTACGAGAATGACTAAAAAATAAAAGTCAAACGATCTAAGACTTTTGCTGTGCCTTGCGCTTGAAGGGAGCTTATAAACCATACAGATGAATGCCAATTCTGCTTGACTTCATTTATGAAGGCAGGATTGTCGATAAAGAATAGAGAAACAGTTTAATACCCAAGTCTTCCATTTGCCATTTGACGTATTCTACATTCAGATACTAGTTTACTAGTCTCTAGTCCAACTCAACATTATGAGCTTGAAGGAGAAAATGAAAACAATGTAGAATAAGAAGAACCCAAGTTTTTCACACCCATGAACTAGATTTTGAGGAAAAGGATGGTACACTGCACTGACAGTAAAACGGAATTGACTGATTTTATTCGAGACCATGAATTATCAGAGGAGAAAGTAAAACTTCCAGGGTCAAGACTACAGCAAGGGAATTTTCTCCAGCGTGATGGCAGCGTCTCACAATACAAAAAACGTCGGAGGGAGACTTCCTTTTTTGAGAAAAAAAACACTCTGGTTGTTGGCTGACACTGTCATGGCTTGATAAAATGCTTGAATTTGAAGCATGATCAAACTGAATTGAGAATATTTATAGACTCCTTCAAATTTAGTTTGAAAACTGAATTACTTTACTTCGGTAATCGTCTTCTTTCTTCAGAGTTCCTAGTTCATAAAGTGTGCTTGGTCTTGCTGAATGCAATAAAAGTTGCACCCCTTCGACTCAATCGAATATGATGAAAGCAAGTAAAAAACTTGTGGTGATCTCAAGTCATCGCTCTATTTTTACGATGGCAACTAGGATACACTAAGTGCTTTCTAGGTATGTGAGGTTGTAGGGTTAGGAAAACACATTACATTCAAATAGATTGGCCTGCGAGAATTCTTGACTAGCCAGGAAATGGATTTGCCGAGGTTTTTGTGAACCCAAAAGATGTTCTTCTTTTCTTTCATATACAAGTGGATCGATATGATAATTATGATACCGATAATTTTGAGGTATGATAATTATCATACTACACTAAAGAAAAAAGCAGAGACAAATTTTTTATTTAGCCAGGCGATAATTATTCATCATGAATATGAGTCCTTTCATTTAATTCCAAGAATTTTGCATTTGTGAACAAAACACAAGTCAATGAAAGATTTCTAACGAGTAGTTTTAATGAAACTCAATAAATTGAATGTATGTCAATGCACTTGTTAGTGAGTTATTGAGTTGAACAAAGTGGTGCGAGCTATTGTCCATTGATGCATAGATAAACCTGTAGTATAAAATATATATTCTGAAAGAATAAGTTGAATCAAGCAAGTGCAGGGGGAGTCAAGAATATTTATGTAAAAGAACCCCTTCCACGATAATTGCCTCGATAATTTTTCTAGTAGAAAGAAGGGTCACTGAAGCCGTTCGCAATCATAATTTTTTTATAATTGTGCTCTCGATTTGTTGAGGTATGCTTCATAGTAATATTTCTTAATAAAACTCCCGTAGGAAATAAGTTATTGTTTGATATGTCTATGATATCAACGTTAATAAGTTAAATTTATAATTATTGTGCAAGGTGCCGGATATTTAGCATGATACAATACAGATTAACGGCTTTTTATCAGTAAAATCCGGAGACAGTTTTACCAGATGACATGTGACAGAAGTTATGCAGAAGCCACTGTTTTTGCTAGATTATTCATGAAGTACCATTATCAAAAACTAAATTCCAACTTATTAGAGCGGTAAGAAAGTTGCCAAAACATGATCGACTCTTGAATTTTAGATGGCGTGCTTTGAGAAGATTGCGCGGCAAAATAAATGATCGATGTAAGGGCAAAATTTACAGCCCTGAAAGAACCTTTGGGCTGTAAATTTTTACCCTTATATCTATCATTTATTTTACAGTGCCTCCTTTACATATTAAAGGAGGCAATGAAAAATTAAATTACAAGATTTAAAATTAGCAATACTACCATTTGCGAAAATCTACAATTATTAATGAATGAACTTTAATAACCGAATTATCTTAAAGTAAACCCGCAGAACGGCATGCTTAGGACAATACAGACCCCGATCAAGAAGGAGCAAAGTAAATAAAAACCATAATCAGCCTGCAGTAATGGTGCAGGACTTGATTACTAATTAACGATCTGTCTACGTATCTATCAATGTTTCTATTTACCTACATACACATATGGTGAACTGACACGAGTATAATCACAGTCGAAGATGCCAGACTGAAAAACCGTTCCATTTACTGGCAACAGGAAATTTTACTGCTTGTTCATTTTTCATTTCAGTTTAAACTTAAAGCAAACTGAAAAAATTCATTTGAGCGAGAATATTGAAAATTCTAATTCAAGTCGAAGGAAGTATTTTTTTCAGGCTAATATAAAACAGAATCATTTTACGAAAACTCCAGATTTCTCAAAATGCACTCAGCTCATACAGCTAGCAATAAAATTTTAAATTACAGCATCCGTGATTTTAGTTTCATTTTGCAACAAGAATTTATTGAAAACGACGCATCCACGATATTTTTACGAGGAATTTACTCACAAGCTGTTCATTTTTCATCACTTGTGGAACAATTAAGATTGGGCGAATACTTGTCACTGTGCTGTACTATTGAAAAAATTGAAGCCTTAGGAAATTTCAATCTACCGAGAAAATACAAATTCATGAATTCAGTTGCCACGAAGCACAGAAGTGAAAGAGTGCATTTATTGTTTTCCTGAGCAACGAACTGTCTATTGCAATTTTATTGGAGAAAAAATACTCGCTTGGAAATCAATTTATCACAAATTGTACACCATTTCTAGCACAGCACTAAAATTTTGTACCATTACCAGCACTCAACTACAATTTTTCACTAAAACGGATTCATTAAACTTGGTTTTAAGTAACAAAAAGTTCGTTGACACTCTTCTCTAGTCCAACACCGTTGATTGTCATAAATATTGTATATATCGTCAATATTCACGGCATTTTGCAATTGGCGTACGTTTCCTTCAATTTGTAACCAGCGTTTGAACTAGTCCATGTAATTATTAATGGAGCTAATCACCGAATACACACGTCCTCGTATTTTAATAATGTTTTTTTGGTACTTTGTATTGTGAAAGTAGACCACACGAATACCAATGGCAATGACTGTCATAAAAAAGTTTGAGGAAGTTAAGGTTTGTAACATAAAGTCCTGCATGAATATGCAACTTTAAGCCTCATAATGTAACCTCAACTAAAATTACTAAATCCAAAATTTTAAATTTTGCCCTTGTATTGTTTTCAAATTCAAATACATTTTTAAGTGTTCAAAAATAAGAATAACGCTGCTCCAGGTTCTGCATTTATTACCTTGCATGTATATTTGTCTTAAAAGTGTTCATGAATGAGTTATTTTGAGTCTTCCCATTGAATTTTCCCCACTTTGCATGCAAAGTGTATTTATTCTCGACAGAGAATATACAATATATTTCTAGTCTCATAATTAGCGCTTCTAAGTTGCTATTTGCACTTTACAAATTTTATACAAATGATTTCTTCCTAAGAACAACTGAAGTTTTTCTTGTAATTCATCACAAAATTGTTTTTCAACAAACTACAATTAAAAAATTTTCTTCAGCAGACCTTTGATATTTATTTCGCTTGAATTTCTTTGATTTCAAAATAGAATAATGAATTATAATATACTTTAGATTTCTCGGAAATTAGCTTTAATCCGAATAAACTTTACAAATGCACAATAGAATCGTGTTCGTTTTTTTGGAGTGATGTCAGAGTTCATAAATTTTTATTAATAAGAATAGACGCATTTTGCTCCACGAATACCGGACAAATATCCTAGACTTTTTCAAGATTCTAAAGAAAATCTAGGTGCTTTCACACGAAGAATGATTTTCATGCCTCCATGAGCATCTGAGGAAATTTATTCGCTGCAAAATTTCGTTCAAAACACTACACAGTTTCCGAAACATTATTATTCAATTGCATATTATGACTTTTATTAAGTCTACGGTGCAAGGAGATGCAACGCTTAAAGCTACTCATAAATGCACAGTCTCCATGACAACCTTGAGAAAATACAAGCTACTTATTTGCTTGCAATAAAATTCACTGTATAATATATTAAGCGTAACTGTAAAATTTCCGGGTGAGTGACATTAGAGGCAGCGTCCAAAATGATCATGGTACATCCTTTGGCAGGAGCATCTTGTCTTTTTGTAGGAATGAAAAAAATGTGCATATCAAGAGCCTGTGGTACAATCAGCAAATTTTCAAAATCTGTATATAATATATATATGGCATTTAAAACACTGAAAACAATGGTAATGGAAATGTATTAAAAACAGAAAAATATTTACTCGTATAATCGTCGACGATTGCAGGTTTTTTTTTTAAATCATGTTGATGTACTACGAATTCAATTAGATGAGAAACTTGGAACAAACCAACCATCATACCCACTTTGCCACTGTCTACATTACTTGATAAAAGGTTTTGTATCAGCAGGCAGCTAACTTTTAGTTTAATATTACGGAGAACGCGTCGTGTCAGCAGACAGTCAACTTTTAGTTTAATGTTACAATCTCTGGCACTACTACACCAAAATTTATTCTTCGTCCATGTTGCTCTCAAAATGTCCATAGTAGGCAGAATGAACAAGGATTTCAATCTCTCAGTGTGTATTAAACTGACAAAAGGCATTTACACAGAAGCGTAGCCTAAAACTAATTTTTTCCATTATTTTGCATACTTTTTGAGGATATCAAATTCTCACGAGGATAAGTTTTTGTGCAACAGTAAAATTATCTGAATCTGTTCAGTTAAAAGGGTGAAGTTTCGAAAAGTTGAATATTTGTTTATATCCAACAGAATCCATCGTAAAAAATTAAACTGGTAACTCACAGAATGTCTGTATGATTTCATAAAATGACTGACGCCTTTGAAAAAATATGCAGAGAACTGAATTCGTTTTTGAAAATTATTTCTGCGACCTGGAACATTCCTGTGGTCTCTTGTTTTTAATCCAAGTTGCAGAAGTTTTGTTTTTCTCACCCAAATTCTAGAATATTGTATGCTTGTACAATGCAATTGATACCTGGTATGCATGCAGATCTGAAGGATTTCTTTTGAAAAATTTATCGTCTTTTTGACAGAGTTTCATTCAAGTTGAATGCTCTGTTGCATTTCACGATGAACAAACAAAACATATACACAAACATTCAAAAAATTGGACTTGTTCAAGCGTCAAAAACATTTAAATTTTTTTTAAGAGACATAAACTTGGAAACCTTGCATAGTGGTGGAATAATACAGTGCACAGGAATATATGTTTATGAAACCTAAATATTTTTAAACTGAAGTCCATTGCTTCAACGTGAAAAATTCCGTCAATTAGGCTACGAAGAAAAACTAACCTTGTGCGTGAGTTCAAGTTGATTTTTTCCAAGTTTTCTTAACTACTAGTGTACCCAGCCGTCAAAAATGACGGCAGAGATATTGTGATAACACCCGTGATATCAAAAATGATGACAAATACTGTTGAAAAGATATTAAATAAAATTACGTATAAGAACGCAATGGAATATATTTAGTTTTATATATATTTACATGGGACAAACGTTTTAATTGAGTACTTCTTTAATAACAACATTCATAGTGAAAACTAAGACACTTAGATTTCTACTGCTGCAATTTACTCTGCAATTTGTGTCATATTCGGGTACAATGTACCCGAATCATAGGGCAATACCTCGCCGAACTCGGTATCCACGATACGGACTCGAGTATACAGGGTAACCCAAAAAAAAAACGATACCCAATTTTCAAGGGCTGTAATTCAGAAAATATCAAACTTACAAAAAATTTGAAAGAGTCATTTTGTTTCCTAACATTTGTTTCATCTTTGTAGAAAATTTCATAAGAATTGATTCAACCGTTTTTTTTAAGCAGTATTCTTAGTGACCGACCCTGAAAACCTGTTTGCACACTTTCGTTAAACTTTGAATTTTATGATATTAAAACCATGTTTTTAATAACTTTCAACCGTTTATTAAACGAAAAATACCACTAAAATAAAAAACAATCGAAATGTTCCTCCTATTGTTCGTTTCCTTTGGTGTGTCCTCCGTTTCTCTCAATACACAGTTGCATTCGCCTCCTCATTCCCGCCATCACTCGTTTAACGAGATTATCATCTCCTTACAGCAAGTTGGCCTCATTTTCAATTCTTTGCATTCTTTGCTTGAGCTCGTCGGTATCGTAGAGTGGAGAGCTATAAACCTTACTCTTTAGATGTCCCCAAAGGAAGAAATCACACGGCGTCAAATAAGACGATCTGGGAGGCCACTCGATACGATGATTCAAGGCAATAATGCTATTGCCGAATAGCTCATTCAGTTTTTCCCTTACAGCAACAGTTCTATGCGCAGGAGCACCGTTCTGAATCCACCAGGTTCGATTGATTCTGTTTCCATGTGTTTCTCGAAATCTTGGAACGATCCTGTTATTTATTAGATCAAGGTATTCAACTCCATTTAAGTTATTGTTGCAAAAATAGGGACCGATGACATGTCCATTGCAACAGAGTCCCATCCACACAGACACTTTCTCTCTCGAAATTCCTACGTCAAAGTTAAAATTAGGAGGTTGGTTCTTCAGTGCATATGTGCGAACGTTGTGATCATTTACTTTGCCATTCAAATGAAAAGCGGCCTCATCGCCAACCACAATGTCGTCCACAAACCAAACATTTCTTTCCAAAAACCATTGAGCAAAATTCAGCTGCCGAGGAAGATCGTTATCGAGGAGTTTGTTCCGCACATACATCTTCTAAGGATGCTACTTCAAATCCAAAGTTATAATTATGTTAAATGTAGATTTAGTAACATCTAATCCACTTTTTCTTGCAGAGATTTGCGTATTTTCTGTAAGTGCTCCTTGACCAATTCGAACATTTTCTTCTGATCGCCCCGTTCTTTTCCGCCCTGATCGACCTTTGTTGAGATTCAGGCTTCTGCCTCCGGTTCTGTACCTAGTAACATTTCTCCAAATAGTCATCTTAGTTGGAGACTGTCTTTCAGGAAAATGCTCTTGAAATAATTGAATGACCTGTTGGAAACTTTTCGCTTGAAAATACTTATCAACGATTAATGTTCTTTGCTCTTTTGTGAGTTGTATAATGGGGAGGCTCTTCGATCGGCAAAAATCTTGAATAGTTTAAGATCACACTTTCATATTCATACGTAATTCAACTTACGAGTTGAAGCCGTATCAATGATACCAAAGCATAAGGAAACAAAATGTGACTTTCTAATTTTTGAAAGTTTGAACCCTTCCGGTACCGTGATGCAAATATCAGAACCTTTTTAACATATTTAACATCAAATTTAAAAAAAGATGCTTTGTAATGTTTTACGGTTACTGCATTGTCCTGATCAAGCTGTAGCTTGCATTGCACTACCAGTGTTTGCACAGGCACAAGAGTTGCTCTGCATCTTAAAATGTGCTTAAATTAAAAATGCCTGAGAGGTACCGTCAGGACTGAAAGAGTTGATAGTTTCTGAATTACAGTCCTTAAAAATTGGGTATCGTTTTTTTAGGACACCCTGTATAAGGAACTGCATCTCTCTAATATTTTTGAAAGTATCACGAAACATATGAATAAATAAATAAATACGTAAATAAATATAAATATATATATATAAACACACGACGGTGATTCTTAGTATTAGATAAGCAAGCCACAAAATACAGTGCATGTTTTTACTGTCAGTAAATATTATATAAAAGTCTGGTATGTAGTTAATTTTGACGTTTTAGCACTATGCATTTAAATTTTTCAGTTGTACTCGTCTATTATCTTTTCTAGAAAAAAATTCACCCTCCAAACCTATTCAACAAGTTAATAAAATGCTATGAATGAAGCGTTTCCTAATTTCATACGAAGTCGATTTGAATCCAGTTATCCTAAAATTCCTTAGACTTTACGACGAAACTTTTTTTACGACTTTAACACATTTTTACGACGAAACTTTGGGTCCTGGATTTGTCTTAAATGAATAAATTGATATTTTCGATGAGTTAGCAAATAAAATACAAACATTCACCAGTTTCACGTAAGTGTAAACATAGTTGTTAGGATGCTTTTCAATCTCAGTTTCCAGTTCTTCTGATGCCGTAGTGAGAAAAGGCACAGTATACTGAGACGTGATAGGTTACCGTGGGTGCAGATTCAATTTCTTGGGTTAGCTGAAAAATTTACTTGCAACACGATCTTGAGATAGCAAGAGAAGTGAGACTCCTTTCCTTCGATAAGAAATACTGTATTCACATTTCTGTTAAAATCGTTGATGTTCTGTGGAAGAAGAAAATGATACGATCTTTTACTATAAATTCGAAGGAAAGTACTCAAACTGAATTAACCTTTATTTTGGCATAAATTTGATTCAAGTATTTCTCACTGAAGCTGAAAAGAGCACTGAAATGACAGAGTCAGTAACACTTCTAAACAGCAATCTACAAACAATCAAAACAATCGTGAACACCTTTCTGCTCAAAAACTACATGTTAAGACGAATAGAATAGAATGAGGCGATAGGAACGAGCCTTTTGGCTCATTCTTGGGTTGATACCCAAGTCCCATGCCGTAATTCTAGCCAAGCGATGGTCATACACAAACTGACCACCGCGGCAGTGGACCTCGAACCCTGGTCTTCTCGCATCGCACACGAGTTCGCTCACCAGTCGACCAAGCTGGTGGTTCCAAAAGAAGGCTTCAGTTCAAAAACTATGTTTTCGTAAAGACAGTTTTTAAGCTGACGACCAAAAATCGCCGTTGGAACTGCTTTATTATTTGTTTATAGAACTAAATATTCCCACTTTATTTAAATTTTAAGGTCCAAGTTATAAAATTCAAGATAGATGTTTAAGTTCTCAAGGTGACATAAACTCAAGCCAGATGTTTGTATCCTTAGGAGACAGAAATTTAAGCCAGATGTTTGACTTCTTAGGGCTGCAGAATCTCTCCTATAATTAGATTAATTATTATGTCGTTGTAGCACACGTGTTAAAGACTAGTATCGTAACTTGACAATTAAAACTTCGAGTACGGTTCTATTGAAAATACTTTCCTTTCGAGCACTTGTCTCCAAAAACAGAACACCTTTTTACCTGTACTGGAAAACATACTGCACAAAGTTCTTTAAACTGTCTGTTAGCCAATATGTACGCAACATAAATTCCTTCTAATGAGATGATTTCTTTTTATTTGTGGACCAGTATTCATGGCATTGCGTGTACGCATTGTTTGTTTGAAAGAAATGTGGACAAAATTTGTGTAAATTTATTTTGGAAAATTTGAAAGGGTTTTGTCTTCAAACAAAATACACTACAATTGCAAATGAAAAACAACAGAGTTACCGAGTTATTTGTTAACAAATATAATCTGTTTACAGATCGAGTTATTGAACTGAAATACTCGATTCACTTTAAATCCAATCTATGTGTAATTTTACGTCCTATTTTAATCAGCCTAAGTAAAGAATACATTCTTTTGATGATAGACCAGGAAAATAGGCTAATTCAAAGTAAACAAAATGATAATAAACCTTGCTCTAACGCTTACGATTTGGTGGCTGAAGTTTGATAGATTAACCGGTAAATTTAAATGAAACAACATTATCCTTTACTGCACTTCTTTATTCACGTCAAGCTCTAGTTATAGTATCAAGCAGAATATATTTATCAATGCACTCTAGTTCAATACGGTTTTCTTTTTTGTTCTTTCACGTAAGTTCGGCCGATGATCCAAGAAAACGATCGCTTTAGTGAACAAAAAAATTATTGACTCTTAAAATGACTCATTATCCTGAATATCCATAAATTGAGTAGTACGTAAACCAAGATTTGCATGTACTAAAATATTTAGTCAACTTTCGAAGTTTCAAGCTTTCAATTTCTCGGGTTCTCGAGATTTGTTGGCCTTGGTGACCGAGTGATGTGAGATGCCAGTACATAGAAAAAATACAGTTTTATTTCTTTTCAAGGATACCTAACTGCCAGGTAACACTAGTCATTTGAGCTTGTAAGAGTCTTGCTGGTATTATGATGAATAACTTGGCTCAGATACGAAAACACTTGAATGTATCATCTTTACGTTCCATTTACAAAATGCTTCCTTTCTCAACCATCAATAAGATCTTAATGAATACCACGCCCTGTAGCCATGAGATGGAGGCAATCTATAAAAAATATCAGTATAACTCAGATCTAAGAGAGTTGAATCAGTCATGGAAACTTGCTGGGGTAAACTAACAGGAGTCATAAAAAATTTTGAGGCGGAAATTGTTCTTACTTCAAATATGCCACTCAAGATAGGGGACTGTATAAGTGAGGCCTTGTGTAACAATAATTTGGTCCAACTTTATTTTGGCTTAACCCTGCAAAGAGTTGATACCGAAATTAAATATATTTTGCTCACAACATTCAGAAAGTTCAGAAGATAAATCAGACAGTTGTTTAGGCGTTAAAATCGATTACGTGGTAACCATTCATATTGATGAATATTTGAAGAAAAAGCATCAAGTATTAGGACAGAATATAAAGCCTGAGAAAAAGTGTAACAATTCAAATTTAGAACGCTGCGAGAAAGGCTTCTCAAGACTTCAGAAAGATTCCTGCATTAAACATCGGTACCCTCGCGGCATCAAAAGGTAGCTTAATTGTCGCAGCCAACCCCGAATTTGGGCTCTAAGTATCACTATCGTGCGTCGTTTGAGCTGTTGCCTTTGAAGACTGACAACGTTGTGACTCCACAAACCCAGTGAAAGCCCAAAAATGCAATTTATGTTCGTCTCAGAGTTATCAAAGTTTTACGATCTTGGGAGACCGGGTGTACTTCACTGAATGATGCCGGGAATAAGTTCATTATTAGAGTACGTTTTTCCTGACACTTTTTACCAACAAAATTGTGTTAAAAGGCTGGGTGACTTCGAATCTCCACCGTTGTTATTTGTATCGTTTTTAATTGGGTTTCAGAGTATCCATGTGAATTTTAAATTAAATTCATTCATCTCGAAAAACACTCATAGAACAGCATTTACTAAAAAATGACTGTTATGATGTGAGTTAAATCGAATAACTTACACTGCGTAAATAGAATCTTATTTCAAGTCATGCAAATTAATTGCAAAAAATATATCTCGAGTGAAAAATGTCTCTGTTTTACGGATGTGGCATTTTGTATTGAAAAACGCTTCATAAGTGCAGTAAATGCGTTCATATCTTAACTCTATTTATCGCACTTTAGAGCATGCAAAAAAAGGCATGTTCCAAAACTTTATTTTTTTAGACTTTCCTAAGACATAAAACATTCCTTTGATCAAAGTCTGTCGTAGAAATATTTATTACTTAAACATTAGCACATAGAAATGGTTGATTGCTCCAAAATAGTAGATGAAAGCATCTATGTATATGTGTGATCCACAGTGTATCTCCATCTCTCTCTTTCTTTCTTTCTCTCTCTCTCTCTCTCTCTCTCTCTCTCTCTCTCTCTCTGTCTCTCTGAGTGTGTTCGTCCCATTACTTCCAATCTATTACTGAAGAAAAATTATTGAACCGGAACAGAATGAGTATGCAAGTGTTATAAGCATTGTAGTGCGGATACCAAAAGCACCCAATGACTATAAAATACTCCATTTCTTCTGTTATTAGCTTGTATTTATTACACGGCTATGTTATTGGTAGATGAGGTACAAAATGAAAGTTCTGTATATATTGATGGAAAATATTTACGGGTAAAACTGAGAAATGTATTTTATTTCATAGATCCCTAATTTTAGCACTTTTAAATCAAAAAATTTCAACGGGTACTATTTAGGCTATATGTATTATCGGTAAATAAGATACAGAAAGGAAGTTATGAATGAAATGAATAAAAAGTATTCATTTAAAACACAATAATTCGTTGTAAATCTTTAAATGCATTCATCTTTACTAGCAGACCCACACGTGAAAATTCACGTGTTTTTTGCTGCATTATTTCATTTTATTTGCCAGTGGACGTGGGCTTTGTGAAGGAGTTTCCATACTGAAGGAGTTTCCACACTGAAGACTGTGCCTTTGGTGTCAACAATACAATGCTTCTAATACATGTATGTATACCCTATCGAATTTCCTCCTATCTAAATCCTTAAGAGCGTGGCAGAGAGACGGACCAAGCAAGGAAGCAACAAACTGTGTATTATTAAACCAGGGGCCTGTATTCCGAATATTTGGTCAGTACTCCGTGCGAAGTTTCAACAGCTACGAAGAAATTCAGCTGAAAAAATATGCGAAATAGCTTATGCAGGACAGGATCAAAAGCTGTAATGCAGTGTTTGAACTTTCGAGTATATGTATTTTCCAGAAATTATATTTACCATCGTAATTTAGGAATATAATTTCATGGTATCTTATCTTGTTATTCGTAGACGATTTTCCTCCTATCTAAATCCTCAAGAGCGTGACAGAGAGACGAACCAAGCAAGCAAAGAAGCAAACAAGTTGGGTATTATATAGTGGGATAATAACTTCAAATAAGTCAAAATTACTATTTCATTCAAGCAGACATACGAAAAAAAACATAACGTCACACAATGAGCGCAGATCGTAAAATTGAAAGTCAAACGATCTTGCAAAAAAATAACAATGGTCGTTAAGCAGTAAAATATTCATATTTGAACTGCTCGTACATCATAATGATAATTAAACAACATCACTGAAGTGATATTCATGTTTTCATCATAAAAAGATGCCAATTTCCGTTCACTTTCCAGTCATGTATCTTCGTAATAAATTTCCCCTCTTAAATTATTTTGACGGATGAAAAACTTCTAATTCAACTCATTACAATCTTTCTCTTTCAAAAGCTGTGCACAAATGTCGAACAATTAAACAAAACTCTTAAAAAACGGAATGATGAAACAAATAAAAGAAAAATTATTTCAATGAGCTCTTCGATGAATACGTTTTTCTCGCGGTAATTTTTTGAATATTAAAAATTAATTAAAATCGTAGCACTATTGTCATTTTTTAATAACCTTCGAGCAAACAGAAGGTCAGCGAACACAAAAGGTTATTAACATTTCATAATAGAACCTTTAAAGTTTGAAACAGCCTTTAAAGTTTGAAACTACAGCCAAATATAATGCTCTATCGTTTTCAGACGACATTTCTTTAGCTAAAATACATTCATCAGCTATTCATTCATTAGTATCATACCAACTTATACAAGCTAACTTTACTTTCTTGCTCCTATAAAATTAATTATTTCATGCAAAGTTTGAAGACATCGATAATTTAGTCGTTTTAGAATTCTGCGGCTCTGATGCTTGATTTGAGTTTCCGTGAACCAATTTAACTTGACTTTAAACAACTGGAAGTTTCTCTGTTAAAAGCGTACTGAAAACTAAGACCTTAGAAGTCATCCAATTACAGAAGTATCCAATTTTATTTTCATCACAATGTCACGATGCCGCTGACTGTATAATTAGAAGCTTTGAAATGGTTCAATCGTTTGGGCAAAACTATCAGTTTAATTGATCCAATTTTCAAACAAGAGACCCCCAGCAAGAGTCTTTTCAGCATTAGTAGGATTGTTGAAGCGTACGAACATAATAAAACGTTGGATTCACTTCATACATTAAATGCATGGACAATGAATCAGAAAAATCGTCATTGGTTAGTACATTCTTCCAACACAACTCGTCACAAATTTCGAATCCACATAAACGTGCATTGTTCAGACTGCTATTTCGATTCTGATAGAAAAAATTCCCTATGCATCGATAAATAGAATAACTTTGAATTAGTATTCTTGAGAGCAACGATCAGGATGTTATTTTGATCATCATAGTGAGAAAAATCATTCTATTGCTGTTACTATATTATTTTCTCATTTAACGAATCAGAAAGGATTAACGTTACCGGTAAAAATAAAAAATACTTATTTCAAACGATGCTTTAGACGTTTCTTAATAACAGTCAGTTTTCAAATAAACATTTCAAGATTTCTAACATAAAAAAGTGAGCTAAATTGTGATTAGTTAGATAGAGGAATGAAAATATTGCGAAAGCCGTAGATTCTAGCACAAGCTCTCAATAAAATCGACTTCAGACTTTGCGCCGTAAATATTTATCGGAAACCTATAAGTTTATACAGTAATATCTTGACATACGAGTTTAATTTGTTCTTGGACCGATCTCGTTAGTCAAAAAACTCGTAAGTCGAAGCAGTTTATCCCATAGGAAATAACTAAAAAGAATTTAATCCATTCCAGGCCCCTCCAAAAACCCCAAATTAATACTATTACCAATGAGAAATACATGTTTTAAGGTATTATAAACATACATATACAAACAAAATTATATAATAAAAGATATATTAACTATGATATAAAATAAATGTTATTTTCTTTGTTGTTTTCTTACCTTTGAGACAAATGATAGCGGCTAACGTGGCGGTGTAAGTAACAGTGTGGAGGAGGAGGAGGGAAAGAAAAAGGGAGGTTGGGGGACTTGGATGTTACCGTAATTGTGCATTAACTTACGTGAATAAACATTAACTTAAAATTAATTTAACTAAACTAAGACAGTAACGGCTCTCTCCCGCGTCCCGTCGCCAACTCTCGACCAGCTCGTATCTCAATAAAAACTCGCATGTCAGTGTAAATTTTAGCTCAGAAAACACCTCATATCTCAATAAGCTCGTATGTTGGGGCACTCATATCTCAAGGTATTACTGTATTGATGCTTATATGATTTACATTCTTATATTATTTTACATTTATTTTTTCTAATTAATAATATATTTTTTACATTATTTTATATTTTTCTTATTATTTTTCATTCATCACAATATTTACAGGAGAATTGTCTTTCTGTATTTATGCTTATATGATTTAAATTCTTTATAACATTTTTAGGAAATCAGAAATTTTAACGTAGCAACAGAAATTATGGACATAAGCCAGAACAAACAACATAAATATGAAGGCACCTGTACTTTAAGTGCAATCCTAGAGTAGTAATTTTCTGTGCAAGATTTCTGAGGCACCCTCTGGTGCTGTTCTGAAGCATCCAAGCATTTCAATTTAATGTGTAGGAGATCTCTTGACGTTCACATCCTGACGAGAATTCTCTATTAATTTCTTTATAAAAATACACTTGCAAATGAAGGTTCACCATTTATGCACAAGCATTTAATTTTAAATTTCTGCTCAGAACTCGGATGATATTTTAAAAATATTTAGCTTGTTAATTTCATACCTCGAGCTTGACATGAAGTAGATTATTTACCTCATATAAATGAACGTTTATGTAGTACTCTGTGCTACAATGTTTGTTATTTTTGTTCTTACTTGTAAATTTTCAATTTAAATTATTGTTTAAATTCAATTTTTAAATCTTCTACTTTTCTTCTATATTTTTTTACATGCATGGTATGATATAATTGTGACTGTTATCATATCTGTTCTCCTCACCACTGTTATCATTTCTTTTCTCCCCGCCACTTCTGTCTTCTCTTTTCTCCACACCACTATTATCATTTCTTTTCTCCTCGTTACTATTATCATCTCTTTTCTCCTCGTTACTATTATCATCTCTATTTTTTCCACACCTCTATTATCATTTCCTTTCTCCACACCACTGTCATTATCTCTGTTCTTCCTGCCACTGTTATCATTTTTGCTTGATATATCTGACATAACCGACATACTTGATACAACGTATTCTAAGAGCTCCATCCCTCTTCACTCAGAAATCCTACTCTGTTAATTGATTTTAGTCTGTGATAACCTTTATTTGCTTCTCGGTATTGTGCAGTGTAAACTCAATTTGCTTCTGAGTATTGTGCAGTGTATGCTTTACTTGCTTCTCAATGTTGTCCAGTGTAAGTTCTCATTGTTGACTGATACTCTACAAGTACTGAATTTTATATACAGCGCTCGGAAGTAAGTTTCAGTTATTCTACAGCATATTTCATTAGGATATTTCATGTCATTCCACTTGAAATGAACTTTTCAATCAGGAATTTAACAAAAATCTTAATGCACTAGACACAAATAGAGCAGCTTTACCAATAGGAAAGACTGTTTCATTTCCCAAGCTAGATTGGATTTACTGATCGGTGAACTTCATTTTTTCTTAAAAACACAATATACTGTGCAGGAGTGAGGGGCTTTCAAAAGTTAGCTATTAAACTAAGGAATGAAAACACTAACCACAGCTTGCGTTGAATTCATATCAGCGACTCAAAAGAAGCTTTGCCGAGCCAGAACAAAAGCTGTAGTAGAGAACGAATAAATAGTGGATGAATATCATGGGCAAGAAATTTGAAAGCCTATTTTTAATAATCAACTTTTTCTATCTTTGAATTCACTCACTCATGAAAGTCAAGCATTTAGAAGATTGATAATTGTTTAATCGAGCAAGTATTAGATCCATTAGCACTTTCTTAAAATTTACAATAGTTGTACCTTGTTTCCTACGCTGATAAGGAAAAATGAATAAAAATAAAACATTTCCCATATACATTTGTTTTACCTTCAGCAACATAACTCACTCAACCATAATATCTTAAGCATGCTTGTTTCCTTCACTAAAATTCAAATTGACAACCTACCCTACACAGGAATAGAATAGATAAGAATAAAATGAGGCAATAGGAACGAGCCTTTTGGCCCATTCTTGGGTCGGTACACAAGTAACGCGGAGCAGGCGATGCCGTCGTCATTTGTGCAGGACGTACAGAAATAAATCTCCATTTGCCGTACATGAGTGAGTTATCAGAACACTCGCCTAGTCTGAGTTTGTTGTCTCTTTAACAGAGATAGCCGTTAATTAATATATATTGCTGTGCATATCAT
>VCRD01000087.1:547062-565761 GCA_006783055.1 Trinorchestia longiramus
AATTTCAAAAGTCAGAAGTTCTCTTAACCTAAAATTGAATGAAACAAGCGAAGAATATTCGCAGGTGCTTTGACGCCTCTGAATTCAATTTTTGCATTTTGTATGAATGACATTTTACGATGTTGCAAATTCGAAATTCACACGAGGAATAGAGTTGAGGTGATGAAGAATGGGAGGTGGGGAGAATAAGAGTGGGATGTGGGGAAGAATAAGAGTGGGAGGTGGGGAGTTGAAGAGTGTCAGTTGGGGAAATGAAGATGGGGAGAGTTGGTAATGGATTCTACTACGCTTTCTAATTGATGGAAGGCCTTGTGAGTAGCTTCTTAAAATCATGAACCCAAAAACAAAAGCTCTTTCTTCCCAGAAGGTTTTAGAGAAAAGAAAGTTTTACACCAGATAGATTTTCCAAATAAGACGTATTAGAATCTTTCAATAACTTACCATCAATTCACTAAGGATGGAAACAACTTAGAAACATAACTTGACTTGGAACATTTTTGAAAAACCACTCGATGAGATTAAAGGTTAACTAGAATTAAAACATAAGCGTTTTAGTTCCACAAAAATAAAATTAGATTGAAGAGTCATAAAATATCGTGTCTTAATTTTCAATGCATCAATTTAGGACATGAACTCCACAGCAATTTGCAGAGCATAAGCAGTGTTTTGGCAAAGCAATTAAAGTACCGTCATGATTAACGAGTATTGTGCCGGAATTATTTGCCATAGTTATTATGTACATAAAAATAAATAATATTACTATCATGTGGGACCGCAAAATGAAACAATTGAACACGCGATGCATTAAAACTACAAAATACAGAGTGCTTGAAATATTATGTAGTATTTCGTCATAAAAGATGCATAGGATACTATGAAAACATAGAACCATGATGTTGAGGTCATAATTTTAATTTTGTTTGCAAGAGTTGTGGGGAATAATAAGATGAGTAAGTTGCCTACATTCTTCTTCATTATTATGAGGAAAGAGCAATACAGGAAGTGAGAATCTTAATCTAAGTGTGTTTCGTGGAAATTGGTTTTAACAAAAGCCTTAGATTCAGACGCTCTACCACACCAATACATTTATTTCTTCAATGAGACTGACCACAACACCACGAATCATGTAGGCCACAATCAGGAGTGTGTGAGTGTTACATCACAAAACTAAGTTCAACATTTTTCTCCCCGGGTCTTAAAAAATGATAAAACCTATATATGTACGTATACTTCATATGTAACACATGAAATACTACCAGGTACTTAGAGACGCGTGGTACGAACCCAAAATTATAATGCAGAGTCTACGGATTCTGTAATAATCTGTAGAAGATGGTATGCCAGCAATAGTATTATAGACGTAAATTGCAATGTTTTTATTGGGGTTAATTGACCACGAACCAATCGGCGACTTTAGTATTGTCAGCTCGACGACGCGTGGTTGAGCTGTGAGATTACAACACTACAAACAAACAAACAAACAAACAAACAAACAACAAACAACTTTATTTCCAATCAAGTACACAGTACATAGACATTAGTTGGTTTTTCAAATTCTTAAGGTTAACATTCTTAGAGTAGGGATGATGGTGAGCTCCATGCGACGATCCTGGGATGTGTCCATGGGCGGGGAGTTGAGGGCTTACCGATAAGTGCGAGCTCACGGCGCGAAACGAAAAACAGCTCGTATTCATGGCCGGGTTTCGAACCCGCGGTCTTTCTGCCCGAAGCAGAGACTTGATACCTAACACAGGCCGCAGACCGCTCGACCATGGTGGCTGTGTCCATAAAGTCTTTTTACAATTTAAAAATTAATTACAAATACAATTATTAAGATAGTTTATTCAGATTCGTTCAATTGTATTCAGTGTTTATTAAAGTGTTTAATCATATTTTGAATTTGTGTGTTTCAGGGGTCCTGTTTCGGAAAAAGGTGGTGTTCAGACTTTATGAGAGGCTTTTTATAAGAGATTCAAAGGACACCCTGTACATCGGAGGAGGAGGTAAAAGGGAAATGACACTTCAAACTTCCATACAGGAATTGTCAAATGTAACTTAAAAATTTATTTTGGAAACGTCTCAGGATTAGTAAAGAAATGAAATTTTTAAATCCCGATGACTAATATTTAGAAGTATACTGTTAGTTGTACAAGTTATGGCAAGAACCACTTTCTACGAAGCCAATTTTCTGCGTAGAGGTAATTGCGATAACTACGGAACATTTTAGCAGATTTTCCACAAAAGATTCTGTTTCAGCCAAAAGGGGAGCCAACACGAGAAAGAATGACTAATAATGCAAATTTAAGACATAATTGTGAAAGTCGCAGTTCAATATTATCTTTATGAGGTGTGGAGGTATAAAATACGGAGACGTATTCTGTCGTCCTAATTTATCAATCAGTATACAAAACAATACAAAATTTCAGAAAATCTTACTTTAAAAGCGAGAATTTCGGCATGACTCAGCAAAATACAAACAAATTGTGGTTTGGTCATGCAGTAAGATTCAATCGCTTATAGATGCTCTCCTGACACTGACTGACGGTCATCAATAATCTCGACAGCATAACTTTATGCGTGTTTTATCCAGAGCTAGTTAGAAGTGTACAATAAATTTTTTTACAATGTTTCTTCACTAACTCTATGCAAACTCGTACTATAAAAAATCATGCATATTCCATAGTTAAAACTTAGCAATACCAACAGCAAAATATTTCCTTCGAATAGACTTCATACGGTAACATGTATTGATTTATTAGGTTGAAAGCAAGAACCAGTGTTGCAGTTACAGGCGCTTTTAACTGTAACTCTGCAACACCTCAAATTGACCTGCTTCTCTCCCTATGTTGTTGGGGACATTTCGGTCCGATGTTACGGGGAAAATATTTTCTTTATTCTCCTGTCATTACGGGAGAAATGCCGGTCCCCACTGTTCCGATATCACGGGGGTAATGTCCTTTCTTCATTGTTCTGTTATTACGGGGTTAATGTCCTTTCATCATTGTTCTGTTGTTACGGGGGAAATATCTCTTCCTACTGTCCTGATATTACGGGGGAAATGTCCGTTGCTCATTGTCCTATTATAATAGTACGGAGGGAAGCACAACGCGTTAGAAGTTTCTTTGTTGGATGAAATATAGTGTACCTCCAGACACGTGTGACAGTCTGTTTGTTGTTCCCGTAGCCCTTCATTTTTCCGTCTACGTAAAATCAAATCATGCGCTAACTTCTTCAAGTCTGTGCATTCAAGGCAAACTGCAAAATTTTACGGCTGCTTCAAAAATGTTTTCGGTCCTGTATCGGGATCCAATATACTTGAAGCTCTGATCAGAATTATTGGCTTCTCGCCGTCTTTTTCTAAGACGTTCTCTTTAATTAATACACGTATAAAACTTGTGTCCAGTTTCCGATATTTACCACAGAACCTATTTAAAAATTCCATGCTAACCGTACGATCATGAAACAGAAAAATATTTCTCTATTGTCTGGTGGCGAAGTCTGAAGACGTATGGCGTAAAGTACTATACTGCATATGAGAGGAGCGATGTTTATGTTGATTCAAATTTTGTGTCACTATTTTTATACCTGCATACATGGACAAATTGAATACATTCTATGATACAAATGATATGAAGGCAGCGTTTAGTGCTAAAATATTTCTCCTTTCGTTGCATATTTTTTCCTAATGGTGCTATGAGAATGCAGGTATATGTAGATATGTTCGTTCTCAACAGAGATAGAAGCTTGTCACCATTTATTCTCTTTATGTAAACTGAAGCTCAAAACAAAAATTAAAAACACATGTATCCATATTTTGTTCAGACGACCTCCCATGCTTTAAGCGTTAAAATTACAAAATTTTAAAATTTTCAACTAACTCATGAGCTTGACGACAATCTATAATTTTCCAGCCAACTTGCGTGGCCAAGGTCGCTGTCGGTGCTAGGGTACATAAAGAGGTCATGTTTTGTGCGTGTTGTCTTCCGGTGTTAATTCGTGTGCAGGGCCAGAGAATCCGATTATGAAAATCCACACTAGTCGTCTTTCCTAAACTAGCAAATTTTGGGCAATGGTTCATTATGAATAAAAGTAAATGTTGCAATTTTTTTAACACTTTAACACACAAATTTTAGCGTATTCTCTCAAGAAGAAAAATATTTGTCAACATTAGGAGCAAATTAATTAATTAGAATTAGGGATCAATATTTTGATGGTTTAGGGAAACAGTGATCATTTTTTAAATAATTGTCATTGTAATATAAAGAAGGATTTTCCGTAGGCTTTAAAAATATGTCTTCATGAAGAAAAAACGCAGACTACCAACGTACTCATAAAAATACTCAACTCATAAAAATATATTAACATTGCCATTCATTATCCGTCCTTGTATTTTCATTTCATTTTTTATTTTAACTAATTTATTTATTTGAGATTTGGGATATGCATATTTATTGATTTTCATAGGTTCTGTCAGGAGTCTTCACGGCTTTTATAGCCCTTGTCCAAATCGTCCTTATTAGATATATTCTTAAAGCTTCCTGATAACTTTCATTGTTTTGCTCTTCGTAAATACATTATTCTTGACATATGACTAAAACACGCAAATCATTTTGTCTATTTTGCTCAAAATTTAATATTCAATATAATGAATCTTTATGCTTCGTATTACGGTAGAGAAATATTGACATCTTAAAATTTTAACTAATACTTTAATTTTTGATCATAATTCTAAACTGCTTCGACACTTGAAGTGTAGTACTATTCATCACATTTTCGATTAATTTTCCCAAATTGTGAAAACAGTAATTACTCTCAAGCGTGTAATAACATCGATGCATTCAAATAATATTTCTACTTTCAGTATCTCTGCTGTAGCTCCACCATACTTTTCATTAGTTAGAAAAGTTGATAACTAATTCCTTAAGAAGCGCTCAATAGGTCCTACTGCAGCACAGGGGTTTGCATTCACATCACGCAATTACTTAATGCTTTGTCCGTCTTAGTGACGATTATCTTTGTTTTAGCGTCTTGCCCGATCAAGCTTTTATGAAAAAGTGAAAATATGAATCACATTACATGGCTTTTCAGTGGTGCGCTAGTTATCAGTTGACCTTTACAATAATAGTGCTTCTTATCCAGCATTTTAATTAGTTCGGTGTGATACGATGTGATACCTTAAAATGATGGTTGAAAGTAAACGCTTATAGTAATAACAGAAAAATCGACGTAGAGAGGTAAAATATGTACCACATGAAAGAATATAATTTCAAAATTTGGTTTGTATAACAGAACCTCGATTATTTTATCTGCACATTACTATTATTTTACATAAACAAATTTTTTTAGAGAGCTTAAATTTTCTCGATGGGTCACTTATATTGAGCAAATTTCAAAACAAAGGAAAAAGAGAACATGTTTATAAATTTAAAATGAAAATGAAGATTAAGAATGTAAACAATGTGGCAGCTAACAAATAGCGTCATGCGTCATCTAAACAAGGTCCTTTCAACAGGCTCCTGAATGACCTGAATGGTGGTCCTGAAAGACTCTCGTTTACATTATGTGACGTGCCATTTATCCTTCATTTGCTGACCATATTGTTAGGAAATAGTCGTAGAAGCCATGGGACTTCGGTATTGAACCAAGAATGGGCCAAACGGCTCGTTCCTATTGCCTTATTCTATTCTAGTACTTCCGTTTATAATGACAAGAAACCCAAAAACAACTTTCACTAGAGTCACTACCTGTGCCAACTCAACACCTCCAGAATTTAGTCTCGATACAGCGACCTTCATATAAAACATCATGAATGATGAACCATCACGTTGTCGTAGATTTTTCTTATAAGAAATTTCAGATATTTGAACCAGACTGATAGATAGCCTTCAAGAACTTGTTAATGGATTCAGGAAAGGTAGCTGTATTCTCTGATGAGTTATTTTCTAACTTTTCTACAGTGAATTATTTACATCTCGTAGCAACTAAAGGACTCATTGGAGCACACAGAGAAGCACGACAGAAGGTCAGTGATAGATTGGTCGACCATGTATGTGAGACAATAGTCACAATGCAGGGTATCAAAGAATAATAGCAACAATAATCTAAATACCTTAGAGATAAAATCCATTCCATCGTCCATACTTGATTTTCCGAAGGTAAGCATCGGGACACTGAGAAGCTCTGAAGGACTGATATAATATATATAGTGTCAATTGATTATGATGGACTAAAAATGATGTCGAACGAATTCACACTCGCTTCAATCACATGATGGAAGGTAATTTTTTGGTGGGGGGCATTGGAAATACAATTATGGGAAAAAAACTGAAGAAGATACTGTTTGAAGAATGCCTGTAAATTTTTGTGCACAAAACTAGATATTTTTAAGTCCGGTTTTAGAAAGATGGCGTCTGTTAAAGACTCAAAAGAAAGGAACAACCTTTTTTTTAAGTAATTTGGAGTGGGGTTTCAATTAGTTTATATAAGAAGTGCTTATATTTTCTTTCTGGTTTAGATATATGAAAAAAACGTCGAACTAACACAATTTAGAAAAGAAATCAGTGGCTATAAAGATTGTTATTAAAACGCACCTCGGCTTTGACATTTGAAATAAAATAAGTCTATGTTTCAAAGATAACTGCAAGGGGAATGATTGTAATCATTCGACCACCTTCTGTCAAGGTCTTCGTTATTTCACTTCAAAGAATCTGATTCTCCACGGAGCCAGCGCGAAGTAAAATAGATAATAGTTGCAAGTCATTTTGCATGAATGAATATGTTTCGCATCAAAATTAACAGATTCGGAAAAAATAGAATAATATACTCAAGCTCTAAGTTCTGTTCACAAAAAAGCATCCACTCAAGAATTAAGTCTCTACTGAAATACATGAAAGTTTGTGATGCAAGTTACACGTTTGGCGGCGTTCTTTAATTACATAAAAGAATTGAATTAATAAATTATGAAAAATGCACTGAATATGAAGTGTAGAAAATAACGGAAAATTTTAAGCTCTAAAAATCGTCCAAGGTTGCATGTTCACGGATATTTCTCGAAGATTTTAATCGAGAAATATTTTCTACAACATTACTAATTCTACAATGATGACAAGCAACGTTTTGAAATGAATATTCAATTACAGTTCATTATTTGTGAAGTTGTATGTTTTAAATAAATAATATTATTTCTCTTAACGGAAGCGATTTGCATCTTGACACTCATTACTGATGAGCTCCAGTACCCAACAAGGATTCAACACGTAAAGATCATGTCTTTTTGGACTTAACTTTTTCTTGTGTACAGTAACTGCTTCTTTCCACCTCCAACGACTTAAAGTCAATGTATATCACTACGTGCAATTTAAATGTACGTGTCTGTACAACTGGTCTAGTAAAATTCATATGCATGTAACAATACGATCACGAAACATACAACCAATAACACGTACATGAGTCGTACTGGCAAAAATTATTTAAACGAGCTACAAAAAAATCAATATATATGAGTTCATTGTAATGTTCTAAAAACTCAACATCTATGCATTCCCTATGTATCATTCAATGATGACATTCATTTCTAAGTATATTTATCTTATTCAGAGTGGGGGCCAGAACTCTGGCACTAATAGCAATGTCTGGATTAAAGTGATAGTCTTTGGAAAAGTATACCTAAGTATGAAACTTCAACAAATATGCAATGTTTGCCTAAACATTCTGAGTAATTTTTAAATAACTTTAGGAGATTTTTCGGGGTGACGCTTTTGCATACCTGTTATGGGTGCGACAGAGCTCATACCTACATATTCCGGCCTACAAAAAACAATTTAACTCATATTGATTTCCTTCAGCTTGGTTTCATCCTCCTAAAGCACATGTTCAAAGATCTCGCTTGTGACGGAATAAAATTCTTCAGATTATGTTCACCAAATGTACAGATTGGTTTGGTTCCTCGGAAGGTTAGCCTATGTGAAGNAATTTCAAAAGTCAGAAGTTCTCTTAACCTAAAATTGAATGAAACAAGCGAAGAATATTCGCAGGTGCTTTGACGCCTCTGAATTGAATTTTTGCATTTTGTATGAATGGCATTTTACGATGTTGCAAATTCGAAATTCACACGAGAAATAGAGTTGAAGTGATGAAGAATGGGAGGTGGGAAGAATAAGAATGGGATGTGGGGAAGAATAAAAGTGAGAGGTGAGGAGGGTGAGGAGGGAAGATGGAGTGGGAGGTGGGAATAATAAGAGTGGGTAGGGGGATTAAGAGTGGCAGATGGGGAGCTGAAGAGTGGGATGTGGGGAAGAATAAGAGTGGGAGGTGGGGAGTTGATGGGGAAATGAAGATGGGGAGAGTTGGTAATGGATTCCAGCACGCTTTCCAATTGATGGAAGGCCTTGTGAGTAGTTGCTTAAAATCATGAACCCAAAAACAAAAGCTCTTTCTTCCCAGAAAGTTTTAGAGAAAAGGAAGTTTTACACCAGATAGATTATCCAAATAAGACGTATTAGAATCTTTCAATAACTTACCATCAATTCACTAAGTATAAAAACGACTTAGAAATATAACTTGACTTGGAACATTTTTGAATAACCACTTGATGAGATTAAGGGTTAACTAGAATTAACACATAAGCGTTTTAGTTCCACAAAAATAAAATTAGATTGAAGAGTCATAAAATATCGTGTCTTAATTTTAAATGCATCAATTTGGGACATGGACTCCACGGCAATTTGCAGAGCATAAGCAGTGTTTTGGCAAAGCAATTAAAGTACCGTCATGATTAACGAGTATTGTGCCGGAATTATTTGCCATAGTTATTATGTACATAAAAATAAATAATATTACGATCATGTGGGACAGCAAAATGAAACAATAGAACACGCGATGCATTAAAACTACGAAATACGGAGTGCTTGAAATATTATGTAGTACTTCGTCATAAAAGATGCATAGGATACTATGAAAACATAGAGCCATGATGTTGAGGTCATAATTCTAATTTTGTTTGCAAGAGTTGTGGGGAATAATAAGACGAGTAAGTTGCCTACATTCTTCTTCATTATTATGAGGAAAAAGCAATACAGGAAGTGAGAATCTTAATCTAAGTGTGTTTCGTGGAAATTGGTTTTAACAAAAGCCTTAGATTCAGACGCTCTACTACACCAATACATTTATTTCTTCAATGAGACTGACCACAACACCACGAATCATGTAGGCCACAATCAGGAGTCTCTGAGTGTTACATCACAAAACTAAATTCAACATTTTTCTCCCCGGGTCTTAAAAAATGATAAAACCTAGATATGTACGTGTACTTCATATATAACACATGAAATACTACCAGGTACTTAGAGACGCGTAGTACGAACCCAAAATTATAATGCAAAGTCTACGGATTCTGTAATAATCCGTAGAAGATGGTATGCCAGCAATAGTATTATAGACATAAATTGCAATGTTTTTATTGGGGTTAATTGACCACGAACCAATCGGCGACTTTAGTATTGTCAGCTCAACTTCATCAGATGACGACGCGTGGTTGAGCTGTAAGAGTACAACACTACAGGGTGTCCATAAAGTCTTTTGACAATTTAAAAATTAATTACAAATACAATTAATAAGATAGTTTATTCAGATTCATTCAATTATATTCAGTGTTTATTAAAGTGTTTAATCATATTTTGAATTTGTGTGTTTCAGGGGTCCTGTTTCGGAAAAAGGTGGTGTTCAGACTTTATGAAAGGCTTTTTATAAGAGATTCAATGGACACCCTGTACATCGGAGGAGGAGGTAAAAGGGAAATGACACTTCAAACTTCCATACAGGAATTGTCAAATGTAACTTAAAAATTTATTTTGGAAACGTCTCAGGATTAGTAAAGAAATGAAATTTTTAATCCCGATGACTAATATTTAGAAGTATACTGTTAGTTGTACAAGTTATGGCAAGAACCACTTTCTACGAAGCCAATTTTCTGCGTAGAGGTAATTGCGATAACTACGGAACATTTTAGCAGATTTTCCACAAGAGATTCTGTTTCAGCCAAAAGGGGAGCCTACACAGGAAAGAATGACTAATAATGCAAATTTAAGACATAATTGTGAAAGTCGCAGTTCAATATTATCTTTATGAGGTGTGGAGGTATAAAATATGGAAACGTATTCTGTCGTCCTAATTTATCAATCCGTATACAAAACAATACAAAATTTCAGAAAATCTTACTTTAAAAGCGAGAATTTCGGCATGACTCAGCAAAATACAAACAAATTGTGGTTTGGTCATGCAGTAAGATTCAATCGCTTATAGATGCTCTCCTGACACTGACTGACGGTCATCAATAATCTAGACAGCATAACTTTATGCGTGTTTTATCCAGAGCTAGTTAGAAATGTACAATAAATTTTTTTACAATGTTTCTTCACTAACTCTATGCAAACTCGTACTATCAAAAATCATGCATAGTCCATAGTTAAAACTTAGCAATACCAACAGCTAAATATTTCCTTCGAATAGACTTCATACGGTAACATGTATTGATTTATTAGGTTGAAAGCAAGAACCAGTGTTGCAGTTACAGGCGCTTTTAACTGTAACTCTGCAACACCTCAAATTGACCTGCTTCTCTCCCTATGTTGTTGGGGACATTTCTGTCCGATGTTAAGGGGAAAATGTTCTTTCTTCATTGCCCTGTCATTACGGGAGAAATACCGGTCCCCACTGTTCCGATATTACGGGGGTAATGTCCTTTCTTCATTGTTCTGTTATTACGGGGTTAATGTCCTTTCTTCATTGTTCTGTTGTTACGGGGAAAATATCTCTCCCTACTGTCCTGATATTTCGGGGGAAATGTCCGTTGCTCATTGTCCTATTATAATAGTACGGAGGGAAGCACAACGCGTTAGAAGTTTCTTTGTTGGATGTAATATATGTAGTGCACCTCCAGACACATGTGACAGTCTGTTTGTTGTTCCCGTAGCCCTTCATTTTTCCGTCTACGTAAAATCAAATCATGCGCTAACTTCTTCAAGTCTGTGCATTCAAGGCAAACTGCAAAATTTTACGGCTGCTTCAAAAATGTTTTCGGTGCTGTATCGGGATCCAATATACTTGAAGCTCTGATCAGAATTATTGGCTTCTCGTTGTCTTTTTCTAAGACGTCCTCTTTAATTAATACACGTATAAAACTTGTGTCCAGTTTCCGATATTTACCACAGAATCTATTTAAAAATTCCATGCTAACCGTACGATCATGAAACAGAAAAATATTTCTCTATTGTCTGATGGCGAAGTCTGAAGACATATGGCGTGAAGTACTATACTGCATATGAGAGGAGCGATGTTTATGTTGATTCAAATTTTGTGTCACTATTTTTATACCTGCATACATGGACAAATTGAATACATTCTATGATACAAATGATATGAAGACAGCGTTTAGTGCTAAAATATTTCTCCTTTCGTTGCATATTTTTTCCTAATGGTGCTATGAGAATGCAGATATATGTAGATATGTTCGTTCTCAACAAAGATAGAAGCTTGTTACTATTTATTCTCTTTATGAAAACTGAAGCTCAATACAAAAAAATTAAAAACACATGTATCCATATTTTGTTCAGACGACCTCCCATGCTTTAAGCGTTAAAATTACAAATTTTTATAATTTTCAACTAACTCATGAGCTTGGCGACAATCTATAATTTTCCAGTCAACTTGCGTGGCCGAGGTCGCTGTCTGTGCTAGGGTACATGAAGAGGTCATGTTTTGTGCGTGTTGTCTTCCGGTGTTAATTCGTGTGCAGGGCCAGAGAATCCGATTATGAAAATCCACACTAGTCGTCTTTCCTAAACTAGCAAATTTTGGGCAATGGTTCATTATAAATAAAAGTAAATGTTACAATTTTTTAACACTTTAACACACAAATTTTAGCGTATTCTCTGAAGAAGAAAAATATTTGTCAAAATTAGGAGCAAATTAATTAATTAGAATTAGGGATCAATATTTTGATGATTTAGGGAAATAGTGATAATTTTTTAAATAATTGTCATTGTAATATAGAGAAGGATTTTCCGTAGGTTTAAAAATATGTCTTCATGAAGAAAAACCGCTGACTACCAACGTACTCATAAAAATACTCAACTCATAAAAATATATTAACATTACCATTCATTATCCGTCCTTGTATTTTCATTTCATTTTTTATTTTAACTAATTTATTTATTTGAGATATGGGATATGCATATTTATTGATTTTCATAGGTTCTGTCAGGAGTCTTCACTGCTTTTATAGCCCTTGTCCAAATCGTCCTTATTAGATATATTCTTAAAGCTTCCTGATAACTTTCATCGTTTTGCTCTTCGTAAATACATTATTCTTGACATATGACTAAAACACGCAAATCATTTTGTCTATTTTGCTCAAAATTTGATATTCAATATAATGAATCTTTATGCTTCGTATTATGGTAGAGAAATATTGACATCTTAAAATTTTAACTAATACTTTAATTTTTGATCATAATTCTAAACTGCTTCGACACTTGAAGTGTAGTACTATTCATCACATTTTCGATTAATTTTCCCAAATTGTGAAAACAGCAATTACTCTCAAGCGTGCAATAACATCGATGCATTCAGATAATATTTCTACTCTCAGTATCTCTGCTATAGCTCCACCATACTTTTCATTAGTTAGAAAAGTCGATAACTAATTCCTTAAGAAGCGCTCAATAGGTCTTACTGCAACACAGGGGTTTGCATTCACATCACGCAATTACTTAATGCTTTCTCCGTCTTAGTGACGATTATCTTTGTTTTAGCGTCTTGCCCGATCAAGCTTTTATGAAAAAGTGAAAATATGAATCACATTACATGGCTTTTCATCGGTGCGCTAGTTATCAGTTGACCTTTACAATAATAGTGCTTCTTATCTAGCATTTTAATTAGTTCGGTGTGATACGATGTGATACCTTAAAATGATGGTTGAAAGTAAACGCTTGTAGTAATAACAGAAAAATTGACGTAGAAAGGTAAAATATGCACCACATGAAAGAATATAATTTCAAAATTTATTTTGTACGACAGAACCTCGATTATTTGATCTGCACATTACTATTATTTTACAAAAAACAATTTTTTTAGAAAGCTTAAGTTTTATCGATGGGTCACTTATATTGAGCAAATTTCCAAACAAAGGGAAAAGAGAACATGTTTATAAATTTAACATGAAAATGAAGATTAAGAATGTCAACAATGTGGCAGCTAACAAATAGCGCCATGCGTCATCGAAACAAGGTCCATTCAAGAGGCTCCTGAATGACCTGAATGGTGGTCCTGAAAGACTCTTGTTTACATCATGTGACGTGCCATTTATCCTTCATTTGCTGACCTTATTGTTACGAAATAGTCATAGAAGCCTACTAGTACTTTCGTTTATAATGACAAGAAACCCAAAAACGACTGTCATTAGAGTCACTGCCTGGGCCAATTCAACACCTCCAGAATTTAGTCTCGATACAGCGACCTTCATATAAAACATCATGAATGATGAACCATCACGTTGTCGTAGATTTTTCTGATAAGTAATTTCAGATATTTGAATCAGACTGATAGATAGCCTTCAAGAACTTGTTAATGGATTAAGGAAAGGTAGCTGTATTCTCTGATGAGTTATTTTCTAACTTTTCTACCGTGAATTATTTACACCTCGTAGCAACTACAGGACTCATTGGAGCACTCAGTGAAGCACGACAGAAGGTCAGTGATGGATTGGTCGACCATGTATGCGAGACAGTAGTCACAATGCAGGGTATCAAAGAATAATAGCAACAATAATTTAAATACCTTAGAGATAAAATCCATCCCATCGTCCATACTTAATTTTTCGAAGGTAAGCATCGGGACACTGAGAAGCTCTAAAGGACTGATTTAATATGTGTCGTGTCAATTGACTATGATGGACTAAAAATGATGTCGAACGAATTCACACTCGCTTCAATCACATGATGGAAGGTAATTTTTCGGTGGGGTGCATTGCAAATACAATTATGTGAAAAAAACTGAAGAAGATACTGTTTGAAGAATGCTTGTAAATTTTTGTGCACAAAACTAGATATTTTTAAGTCCGGTTTTAGAAAGATGGCGTCTGTTAAAGACTCAAAAGAAAGGAAGAACCTTTTTATCAAGTAATTTGGAGTGGGGTTTCAATTAGTTTATAAAAGAAGTGCTTATATTTTCTTTCTGGTTTAAATATATGAAAAAGACGTCGAACTAACACAATTTAGAAAAGAAATCAGTGGCTATAAAGATTGTTATTAAAACGCACCTCGGCTTTGACATTTGAAATAAAATAAGTCTATGTTTCAAAGATAACTGCAAGGGGAATGATTGTAATCATTCGACCGCCTTCTGTCAAGGTCTTCGTTATTTCACTTCAAAGAATCTGATTCTCCATGGAGCCATCACGAAGTAAAATAGATAATAGTTGCAAGTCATTTTGCATGAATGAATATGTTTCGCATCAAAATTTACGCATTCGGAAAAAATAGAATAATATACTCAAGCTCCAAGTTCTGTTCACAAAAAAGCATCCACTCAAGAATTAAGTCTCTACTGAAATACATGAAAGTTTGTGATGCACGTTACACGTTTGGCGGCGTTCTATAATTACAAAAAAGAATTGAATTAACAAATTATGAAAAATGCACTGAATATGATGTGTAAAAAAATAACGGAAAATTTAAGCTCTAAAAATCGTCCAAGGTTGCATGTTCACTGATATTTCTTGAAGATTTTAATCGAGAAATATTTTTTACAACATTACTAATTCTACAATGATGACAAGCAACGTTTTGAAATGAATATTCAATTACAGTTCATTATGTATGAAGTTGTTAGTTTACGTTTTAAATAAATAATATTATTTCTCTTAACGAAAGCGATTTGCATCTTGACACTCATTACTAATGAGCTCCAGTACCCAACAAAGATTGAACTCGTAAAGATCATGTCTTTTTGGACTTAACTTTTTCTTGTGTACAGTAACTGCTTCTTTTCACCTCCAACAACGTAAAGTCAATGTATATCACTACGTGCAATTTAAATGTACGTCTCTGTACAACTGGTATTGTAAAATTCAAGTACATGTAACAATACGATCACGAAACATACAAGCAATAACACGTACATGAGTCGTACTGGCAAAAATTACTTAAACGAGCTGCGAAAAAAATCAATATATATGAGTTCATTGTAATGTTCTAAAAACTCGACATCTATGCATTCCCTACATATGTATCATTCGATGATGACATTCATTTCTAAGTATATTCATCTTCTTCAGAGTGAGGGCCAGAACTCTGGCACTAATAGCAATGTCTGGATTAAAGTGATAGTCTTTGGAAAAGTATAGATATGAAACTTCAACATATATGCAATGTTTGCCTAAACATTCTGAGTCATTTTTAAGTAATTTTAGGAGATTTTTCGGAGTGATGCTTTTGCTTGTGACGGAATAAAATTCTTCAGATTATGTTCACCAAATGTACAGATTGGTTTGGTTCCTCGGAAGGTTAGCCTATGTGAAGCCCCAGTTATGGGTTCCGACGCGATGCTTTCCTTTAAAGCCGCCTAGTTATTGGCAGCCCAACAATGATTGGTGCTATATTGGCGATGCCCTGCAAGTGTTTCTTGGGGCCACAAAGCATCTTGATTGGAAGAGGCCGTCCAAAATACTTCTGAAATTCAAACAGTGAAACCGCTGGAATAATTAAACTGAAATATAATTATATATTTCACTACAACTCGGTATAAAAGTGAACCTTAAGTTCAGAATTTCATTGAAATAGAATCACTGGTCGTTTTAGGGAGCGTAGTCATCAATAGAGTTCCCATCTAATCGTCCAAGTTGGGATTTTAACACAGTAACATTGCTAACTTCTTAATGTTATGGAGAGTGTTAAATTGATCAATTATGTATTCAAATGCAAAATTGCTTGAAAATAAGTAATATAAATAAAATGTGTGCATTTTAACTACTCAGAATGCACGTCTCTTTCTTCATAATATTAAAATTGTGACACATCAATATTGGTCAATATAGAAACTAAGAGGAACAACTTAATTTGTTTACACTTTCTGTACTACATGAATTTATACCCGATTTGTGCAATAATGTATATGGTATACATAAAAAAGAATCCCGAATACTTGCAGTATACGCTTTTGATACGTGATTTACTTTACTAATCACATTGAGGATCTTAGATTTATTATTCATTTAACAGTTGAGATTATAAAAATTCCTGCCTGAAAATTATAATTTACAAAAAGTTTCATAATTTTGCGAACGCCAGATATACATCTGGGTCTCGTTTAGCGACTCAATCAGTAGCCGGATTCCCGATACATTTTTTCTAATATTCCAATACATCTTTTCCTGGAAACTTTTTACTCTGTACGAGTATCTTCAAATCGAACGAATAGAAGTCGGAATACGAAGCAATGTCATCAAGAAAAATCCTTTTGCCAGCGTGCACAGACAAACTGACAATGAGGGATATATTTAGTATACAGTGTTTTATGTACGTGTTATTATGTATATAAAAGTAGAGATTTTGTAAAATTAAAATGAGCGTGTAAAAAGTGTTAGCGTAATTTGGATTTTATGGTGAGCACTGACACATGTACAGGTAATGATATTTCATTTGGTAATAATGTTGTTCATGGTGGTAATAATAGCATTCACGTTGGTCTATGTAAAAACGTACAAATATTCATACAAATTACGGTAAATTTCGTTTTCTGCCCTCAAAACTCAATTGTTTTTAGGGCGGAATTTCCTTCTCATATTTATCACTATATCATAAAAAAATGTGACAGCAGGAACTCTTCCTTTATATTTAAAGTAGCGTAATCAATACCCCAGATTTTCTGAAGAAACTCTTCATGCATTTTCCAGTTTCTTCCAGCTGAGGAAAATCAATAAAATAAATTGATTTTTTAGGTGCAACAAAAATCACTAATATTCTCAATAACTCATCCGGACGGAAGAAATAATGCTGAATTCATAGAGTACGAATATTCTGTTAGAGCATTAGTAGTCTTTTAAAAATAAAGTACGAGTATTCTTAAAGTACGGGTATTTTCGTACTCCCGATTCTCTTGGTTTCACTAACGAGTTTTATGATCATCCAAATTAATAGTGTAGCACTTAAGTTGGATGTTTGAATGTATTTTTATTGCTCTCAAAGTCTTCATTGCGTAGTTTCCGAAGTGCAAAAACGTTTGTGTGTACTAGATTTCTTTAAAGAGTAAAAGTTCTTTTAGGGAGCTAAATGACTTCTTCTTCTGATTTTTATATTTTTCGTCAAAGTTTTCGTTCCTCTAGGTAGGCACACTTTTTTCACTCGCTAAAAATGTTCAGAAACTCCTTTTATGATATTGTAGGTTATTCGAAGAGCGAGTCCCAGAAAAGTAAATTTCCTCGAAATGAGGGTAACGTCTCGTATTGCGTGCAAATATCGTCACTGTAGATCAGGTTTTTTTCATAAGCCGCAGACTGTAAAAATACTATACTCATTACAATTTCTCGTTGCAATTTCAACATGCTTTTAGCTCCAAATTTTAACAATTTCAAATGAAATTATGTTTTCTTCTTTTATTCAGCTTTCACCAGTGTTTAATTCATTTCTTTCCCAACAGCTTTCATTACATGCTGAGTCAGAGCACTAAAATGTTCACTGCGTCACCATCATTCGTATTAAATTTGGATTTTTGCCTTATTTTTTGAGTTAATTTTTAATATGATATGAATAAATTTATCATCAGCTCCGTTCTTATACGTCTCACTACTGGAGCATTAGTAGTTGATTTTTTGAGGTCGCAACTTTCCACTTATGCAAATCTGCTAGTTTGTCAGCCGTAAAATATCTGAGAGGATTTGCAAAACAACAGGCAGCCTAAATATAATATCAGTAATTTTAGGCCCATTTATAAGCCTGCTTTAGGCCTTGCTAGAGCTCTCATTATTCTAGAATTATATTTTCAAGTTTCAAGACAAATAGGAAAATTATTTCAACTAAATGTCAAAAAATATTTTGTACACAGGGAAGCTTTTAGAATGTAGTTTGCAGGTAAATATAATGAAACAAGAAAAGAAAGTGCACCACGACCATTATGACAGCGGAATAAGCATGCTTGTAAATATTCTGAATGTTTTTGAACGAGATTTCAAGAAAAATATCTAGTTTACATTGTCTCATTTGGACACTAAAATTCTTTAACATGACTACATACTAGGGTTTGATAAAATAATACGACTGTGTCGAATGAACATGTTTCCTTTATTCTATAAGGACTCTTTCACTGTGGAATTTAATATCTACTTTTTGATATTCAGCACAATAGTTAAATGACAAAAGAGTGAAGTAAAAACTATAAAATCAACCAAATTCCTGGGGTGGTAAATAAACGCCAGCATCTGTAGAATAGAATAGAATAGAATGAGGCTATAGGAACGAGCCTTCTGGCCCATTCTTGGGTCGGATAATTACTTCGATAATTATTCGGTTGTTTACCCAAGTCCCATGCCGTATTTCCAGCCGCGTCAACCATGTCGGCAGCGGGATTCGAACCCGGGTCTTTCCGCTCGCAAGCAGATTCGCTCACCAGTCGACCAAGCTGGTGGTGCCAGTCGACCAAGCTGGTGGT
>VCRD01000088.1:9760-41514 GCA_006783055.1 Trinorchestia longiramus
AGAATAGAATAGAATAGAATAGAATAGAATAGAATAGAATAGAATAGAATAGAATAGAATAGAATAGAATAGAATAGAATAGAGATAGAGATGTTTCATCTGGTTGGGGACTGATAAAAATAATGAACCATCAGGTAGATGCCACGTTAGTTAACGTACGCTGGATAGATGTACGTTATCAACAAAACAATGCAGGAATGTTTGACGCAATTTGCAGCAAATAGTATCAAGATGGTGAAACACTATTAGAGACCAAGGAAGCAAAACTGGTCTTTTTCTAAACACTTTCTACCTGTCGACTACCGTAATCAAGTGTATTTATTGACCAACTGAATCTTCTTAATCAAGAACATTCTGTACAAGAGTAAGAGAGTAAGCTTCGAAGTCAAAGCAATCTTTAGAAAACACTTTTTTTACATCGTTACATGAAGTTTACTCAAGGCTGAAACCTCATCAAAGTACCAACAAGACATCATTTATTTAATCTTTTCGAACTTTTCGTGTGTCTGCCAATCGTCGTGTTCACAACAAACAAAATTAACTTGATTTAACTGAATACAATGATAGCTATTGTCTTTGTCGAGGTTCCAAAGCGTAACTTTACTTACAGGCTTTAAATATGGAAGGATCTACTTGCGAGCTTTAGAGCAGAGGAATATTCATTGTTTACAATTTGATTTAAGGTCATGTTTTACACAGAAAAGTGAATAATTCATTATCCAGCAATATTCTCAGATTTGTGCTTAAGTATCTGCAACTGAACTCAATGTTTTTCACAAATGCCCTCATACATATTAACGGCTAATCTCTATCGTTGATATGATATTAAATAAAGTGGCAGACAGATTAAATAAAATAAATTATGTAAACAATGCCAGTTAATATGTTATTTTCAATCATATGACTAGATTTAATTGCTTACTCTTCTTGGGTCACAAGTCCTGAATGATTGTAATTTAAAAAGTAATCGGCAAAAACTTGTTAGGAAGATGACGATATCTTGAGCATCAAGATAATGAAGCAAAGTCATTCATAATCTTATACATTCATGAATCTATTCCCCAGACTGGTAAAGAAATTGAGTACTGTTCGTTTTTTCTGCACGCAGAATGTCATTATACGCATTTGTGGTCGAACGAAGATATAATAAAATTACTTATGATTGATATATTTTTACGATTCTTTCATTCCTCAATTTCAAGATTATATTCACATTTGTCTGTATCTTTGTCTCTAATTTTCGAACTCAATTTTTACAACCGTACTGGCAACACACGGTATGCCTGTAATATTTGAATGCCTGAATCATAAGGTTATGTAGGTTACTACACAACCTTATGATTCAACACTGAAGGATATCGAAAAAAAGTGTACTTGAAGAATGAGAAATTCATTTTGAGTTGTTTCTGATATAAAACATGCTAATTGAAATTTTGCATGATATCGAGTAATACTGTTGAAGAGTGGTCAGAAGACATGGAAAGATACATGAAAAGAAACACATAATGAACCTCAGACGGTTTTCTATTCATAGAAACATGACCGTTTGCTATATACGAATATAGCAAACACTCGTACATTACATACGAAATAAGATTTTTTTAGTTTTCTTTACTGTGGCTGTCTGTCTTTATATGCAGCAGTAGCTCAACTTAACGATAATTGCAGTTTTGACTTAACCACAGGTTATTTTAAGATATTTATCCAACCGTAGCTTTCAATTTGGTTCCTGAAATATCTTTGGGAATTTAATTCAAAATAATATCAAAACTGAAAAATAGATAACGAATCAGACTTCTTACCTAGAAGCAATCATTGAGGTCACAGGAGAGTAAAATATAGTCTGGGCGAGTATTTGAAAACTAAATGTTCCGGAAAATATTGTGGCCAAATAATTTTAAAAATGCTTAATGGATTTCTGCAAATTCATTTTTTCGATGAGCATCTTTTCCTAAGAATTTCCTAAATTACTACTTTTCACATATTACTGTAGTTTTGGGAAGTTCAAGTCGCTGCTACATAAAATGGTAGTCAGATGCTTTATGCACCAGCCGAAGAAAATTCGTTTTCGTGTCACTATGAACACATACGTTTCATCATCGTCAAGTAATTATTTCTCCACCGTTATAATAAAAATTCTCTAATATATGATAAAATGTGTTCTTTCATACCATGGCTTGAGAAATTGGTGAATAGAAATTGAAAAACAAGTGCAAGTCGCAATTATTCAGTTCAAAGTTAGTGCCGCGACACACAGCACTGAAGTAAAATTTTGCAGTCTGCAAAGCATCGATACTCTGAGTTGACTTGCACCATTATAGCATAAAAGTGTTTTGTTTATTGCTCAGCACTCGTAAAAAATGTACAATTGAAAGGTGGACAGCACAAGTAGACTACTTGCATTTTTTCCCACGGGAAAAAATGCAAGTAGTCCACTAGTGCTGTCCACCCTTCAATTTTACCGACCGTTGTAAGAATTTGGTTGACAAAAATGTTTGACACATTTTAAAATAGAATAGTGATAAAAAAATAGAAAAAATGGCATTGAATGTACGCTCAAAAAATGTGACAAATCCAGCTGCAAGCAATTCTTCTCTCTGAAGGCTGTAGGACAAATTGGGACAGCTCCTCCGCAGCATCCTGCGGGTCTCCCTAGCGTTGCAAAAACTAACACACTGCAACTCCCTTCACAGCTACACTGTACGATATGCTGCCAGTATTAAGTCAGCGTTCTCAGTACTAACATAGGTCGTACATCACAATCTCATCTTACGATTGTTGCCCAAAAACATTATTATTATGTTTACATCAAACGAGAAAGAAATTCATTACGAAACTACAAAAATTGGCTTAAAACAGCTGTTGTTAACTGATAATGCGGTATATTCGTAAAATGAGTACACATAGTTTCTGCTGTAGTTCACACAATTAGATGTATAAACAATTAGATGCTAGTTTAAAAGTTTTTGAACTAATTAGAAGATATCTGCAGAATATCACAGGTAGATAAAAAACATCGGTAAAAAAATCAATTTTTATATCAAACATTTAGGAATGCAAACACATCATTTTCAGCGATAAAATCAAAGACTAAATAAACTTTAAACATGCCAATAATACCACAAAGAAACATACATTTATTTCTATTTCCCTAAACCCAATTTTCGTACATTCATTAATCAATTTTAATACATGTTTTCTCTCGCTCACATGCACCCATGTACAAACAGAATTAAATACCCATCTGTCATTACATTCATACAATTGTTAATATGATTGGTTAAACTGCATAGTTTGATAGCACTATTGACATTATTCAAGTTAGGTGCCTGGGTAATTAAAAAAGGAATGTAAATTTTTGAAGATTTGATCATTGTTTGTTTTACATAGGGTTTCAAAATTTGTCAGTTTCCAATGGGTGGTCTAAATTTTGACAATAGTTCTTAATTACTGATTGAGGAGCAGAAACAAATATGAAACTCCTGAACGTTGACTGAGTCTGGTGAACTGCCGGAGTTTAGTGCAGCCAACATCATGCGGGAATCACACTTTCAAAAATATACGTATCTATTCCACAGGAATTCCTTCAAATCGAATGAAATTCTTCGCCTAGAAAAGTTCAAACTAACTGATAGAAAATTTCAGAAAACGGAAACTTCAATGAGCTTCAAGTAACGATCTTTATTTCCTCTCCTCGATTACGCAAGAAAACTATAAATTTTTCTCCAATATTCCTCAATATCACTGTTCTTTTATAGGAAGTGAATTATCACTTTTATTGTCAAAACTTTTAAATGCACGTGGAGAAGCGAACCTGAATGCTCCTAAAAACTCAACTCAGGAATGCGCCACTGGAAAATCCCATCCACGCGCGCGTATATCAAGAATGGCACCACTAACGTGATGGCTCTTGCAAAAACCTTCCTGCAGTATTGTCTGCTCTAAAAACCTTCCAGCAGTATTGTCTGCTCTAAAAAACTCTCTGCAGTATTGTGTCCTGAATGAATTTCTCCTCAGTATTGTTTCCTTTAAAAATGCCTCTACAGTATTACCTCCTGAAAGAACTTTTTAGCAGTATTCCTTCCAATAAAAATGTCTTTGGACCACCTATAGCTTTTTTTAAGCATGCTTCTACAATGATGCTTCCTGTACAAATTCTTCTGTAATTTTATCTCCGGTTATACTGCAATACTTCTCCCAGAGATTGTTGATTTGACTATTATTATCGCAGTTCTTTCAGCTGTGAGGGTTGAGTAAGAGCCAAATGGCGGCCCATTGCTCGGGCCGGCTGCTGGAATATTGGGTCAGCCAAAAAGTCTATTTGGTTAGTGTCAATCTCAACCTTCTTATAAATTTCGTACTATTTGGCCTAACATAAGTACATACCTGGTAGTTTCTACTTATTTGTCATTGGACTCATATAATTGTTCAAATGATTTTAAGGGCCTAACAATTGTTCTATTAATTTATTTACGATAAAATACATATTTAACAATTTAAAACATATAAATAAAAACTATTTGTTACCACATACACTGAATCTTTTAGTACCGAAAATGGTCTAGGTGAGGCTTTTGCTTCACAGATTCATAGGAAAGGAAAAGAAACCATTCCAACTAAGTACTCATTACATAAACACTGAGTTTTCTAGACATAAAGGTAACATCTTAAGATTAGTGATGATGCTCTCTGTGGCTGCTCCTGGCCTCTATGCTGCAACTTGAAGCAGAGGCTCTTAAAGGTTCGTCGATGAGTTTTTTGAAGATCTATTTTTACTCCAAGCAACCTAAGTTGCAGCATTCAGGTTTTTCAAAATCATTCTGCATTTTTTAGCTCTGAGTTCTGAGCCAGTTTTACATCATCATAAATTTCCCCAACATGAAAAAGTTTCAAAGTCAACGCCCTTTGAACACGACATCAGCCGAGTTTCTGTACATGGTATGAATAGAAACGCTGTGAAATCATGTCCATCTAAAGAAAGTATACTACCATTATAGGTATAAATTTGTCAATTGAATTTCATACCCTCAACATTAGAGTTCAATTTAATTATGTATTGGAACTGATGTACATTAATTGATTGAAGTGTTTGGTTAAAAACGTTGTGATTCTATTTCTATTATGCATATTGGTTGCTTACGATAGTTAGCTTAAAATCTACTGCACTTTTTACTCGCCAATTGGACAGAAAATAATTTATCTGGATTATATGCCAAGTCTCCACGGCTCTCCATATTTCTCCATCACTAACAAATTGAGCTCAATTCATAATGACGCAGTGAAGTGACGACCTTTATTAAATAAAAAGGAATGACGTGTCATCAGCTGTAGCTAAGATATGGATTCTTAATATTATTGGCACTAATGGAATCAATGTTGTGAGGTAATTTAATTAAAAAGAGTTACTAAGCGAAAACGAAAATTAATTATGTCCTGGACTAGAGAACGTCTTTTTATGATAAATAAATATTTTTTAAAGTTAATGATTGCCAATATCAATCATGGATTTGCTATCAGTACCAAAACATCTGAAGACCTTTCGCCATTATTGACAATCTACAAAATTTATCACATTTTTTCAATTCTATCCTTGAAGAAAATCTTTAAACATGTGTCTACTCAGTACTGCATCTTTTCAATCTCTCTATCCACGTTAGGCCCTCATTAGGTGTACAGACTTATATGTTGTTAGATACTGATTTTCAGTATTACTCAAAATCTTTATGGGCGCATTGATATGGTGTTAGGATGTAATTTTCTTTATAGTACACGTGGAGCATTTTTTTCGGTTCATGGTTCAGGACAAGATTGAGTCTAATGCTTTGAAATCAACTAAGTTAAATACGGGAAAGCAATTTAATACGAAGTGAACACACGTTAATGAAAAGAATTGCCAACACTATTAAATGCACGTTCAAAAACAAACCTGAATGCTTTTAAAAACCTAACTCAAGGATGTGCAGCTGGAAAATCCCATCCTCAGACGCAGATATGATCAAGAAGGGAGCGGCTCTTGTAAAAACCAGTGAGATCTTTTGTAAAAAACCTTTCTGCAGTATATCCTATTGAAAAAACTTTGCAGCAATATCGCCTACTATAGAAACGCCTTTGGACTCGAACTTTTTTTAAACATGCCTCTGGAGTGATGCTTCCTGTAGAAATACTTCTGTAATTCTGTCTCCAGTTATAATGCCACTGTAGTACTTGTAGGAGAGCGTGTTGATTTGATTGTTATTTTTGTACAGTTCTTTCCGCTGTGGCCGTTGGATAAAAGCCAAATGAAAGCCCATTGCTTGGGCAGTTAGCTGAATAATTAGTCCGCCAAAACGTCTATTTGGTTATTGTCGATCTCAACCTTCTTATAAATTCTGTACTTTTTGGCCTAACATATGTATATACCTAGTAGTTTTTACTTATCTGTCATTACACTCATATAATCGTTCTGATAATTTTAAAGGCCTAACAATTGTTGCATTCTTTAATTTGCGATAAAATGTATCATTACCCATATGAAACATCTCAAACAAAATTATTTAACAAATACACTGAATATTTTAGGACCGAGAAGGGTTGAGATGAGGTCTTTGCTCCACAAATTCATAGGAAAGGAAAAGAAACTATACTAATTAAGTACTCATCACATTGAATTGAATTTTCAAGACATAAAGGTAACATTTTAAGATTAGTGGTGAGGCTCCCAGAGACTGTTCCTAGCCTTTATGCTGCAACTTGCATAAGGGGTTCTTCGATGAGTTCAATGAAGATCTATTTAAATTTCAAGCAGCCTTAGTCGCAGCCCGCAGGACGTACATATGTCTCATCAACGTATGACCAAACAGAAACAGATCAAAACTCATACGGGATATGAATCTGGTCTCTAGCCATGCAGTTGGAATGCTAGCCACTGGAGCCACTGGACTTCGGAGAGACACCACTTTGGAGAGGCTGGCTTTTACTTCCCCAAGATACACTTACAGTAGAATGAAAGGTAAGCCAGTCCTCGTTTGTTGGGTGTTTGTTTACAACAAAATCCAGGACTTGAATGAGAAACAAGATCGAGACCAAAACGAAGACCTGCACAGACGTCGTACAATAGATACTTTACATCCCAAAATGATGAGAAATGATTCTATGCGTCGAAATGCATGGACAAGTTTTCCCAATTCAATCACGGTTTTGATAAGGCAATGCCAAAACATGATTTATCTATTTTTGGGCAGTCAATAAAAGACACAGCACTTACATTAGCTGGCTGCTAGGGAAATTTGGGTTGAAAGTGTAATAAGAGCCTTAGCATCTGATGTGTGTCTCAGCGGCGAGACTGCGCAATTCATTGCCCTGTCGAATTGACTAGCGCACTTTAGTGTGCAAGATGCAAGTACTTGAACGTAGAGAAACATATGAAATAAAACTAAGCAATAAAATTATTGATCCAGACAATTATGACTATGGCATTATACTCGAATTACATAATTACTGTTATTGATTAATGTATAATATAATTATTGAATCGGCTCGAATTTGATGAGGTTGAATTATAGAACACAGAAATTACACAGCAACTGAGTAAAGAAAGTCAGCAAATGGGAAACGATTACTAGAATGATAAATTTTTATACCATCTATGAGAACCTTTATTGTGTGGTCACAGAATAATTTATTTGAACAGCAAGCAATTCTCTTGACTAAACGAAATACAGGGTATCATTTGTACCATAGTAACTGGGACACAAAAGCTATTTGAAAATGATATGTATGATAGTAATGAACACCAGAACTTTTTATTCCTATAGGTTGGAGAAAAAGAAAATACAGAGTAGAGTATGACTAGAATAGCATGTATGCGATGAGCTCTGCGGCGAACTTAGCTTAAAGAATGATGATCGTCTTCAGATAATGTTGCCTTCCAGGTTTTTCCTAGATTTATCTCACAATTAAATAATAGGAAAAAAGTTAGATTTCTATTTCGAATTGTTAACAACCTAAAAATGTGCATTGATTTTATTAAAAACAATGCTTAAATAATATCATTTTAATATCACGGCACGACATGATAACTGTGGGTCATATACCCCTGGAGTATATGAAAGTGGAAGGAGTATGGTGAGTGTGTGTGAGCGAGTGAACCTTGGATAATGAAAACAATGACAATATGATTGGAAATTGGATGAAAGGAAAGTGGATAAGATCAGTGTGACGAGTGGTAGTATAAGTGTGGTTAAGTTTGGATGCATAAATATGCATGGATGGAGTGTACGAAATCTGGATCACGTGATTGAACAATTCGAGAGAGGAAAACTAAATTTTCTTGGTTGTTTTGAATTATCTTGGAGTTTGCTACTCTGTTGTATGTAGGTGCTTTAGAGTGAATTATAGGTCGCAATAAAAACCTCAACTAAAGTTAGCCGCAAGGTTCAAGATAAGGAGCTGTTCGAAACCCTTTTGATATTTGATGATGAGTTCACTGAGGAGGTGACAGAGCATGTAGTTGTAAGGCCTTTGGAGTGCTACCTGCGCCGTTTTGGTTCCGTTAAGGCAACTGTTTAGAGATCTTGCCTTACGTCTACTTGAGGTAGACGCCCTGTGAGTCGGTTAGGGCTTGTGATCTCCAGTTATAGCCTGCTACGGTAGCGGTCTTACATAAGCTCCTCCTTAAGTGTATAAGGTTGAAACACCGAGTAGAAGTTGGAACATTTATTGACAAAAGTTACATGGGTACGGCTTACAATTACTGAACATTTTGGTGGACTAGATTGGAATCTAGCGGTAACTAAATTAGAAATGACGTACAATAAGATTTGCATTGAGGGGTGACTTAGCCACTACATAGTAATTTTGATGCATTGTTCTGCAAGGTTTTTAGAAGAGAAATTTAAACTTTTAAACTCATGAAAAGATTACGTTTTAGACGGGAAAAATTATTTTCGAATATGTCATGTCTCTTCTGTAATGTTCTAGTGGAAAATTTTGTGCTGTTTGAATGAGTAGGCAAAAAAGTAGATGTAAGTGTTTTTCTGGCATTGAATAAAATCACAAAATAATTTAATATTGACTACAAAATACAATTTTAAACAATATATTAGTTATCCAGAGTATTTTCTCTACCTTGCCCATCAAAAATAAATAAAGTGATCGCAGAAAACTGGGAAATCGATCAATTTGACATACGACCACGTTATTTTAAACATTCATTCAAATGCAGCAGAAATATTCAATATATGAACATATTTCAAGGAAAGAGCAACAGAAAAACTCATAGAATTAAAGAACAATTTAGAAGAGACGATATATCTTTTAGGAAACCTTGAAACAAAACTATTAACGGAGAAGCTCACACGGATTTTTAACGTAAAGTTAGAAAAGAATATAATGGATAAAAATGAACTGCAATTTATTCTTGAAATAAAATGCAGGGTCATATTCAATCTAACTATTGTTCTCATTGCCTTCTGCTTATAGACACTGAATCAAAAGTTTGACATAATTTTTTTCATCTGTAAGTTTTCACGTAAAAAATATTTAAATATAGAATTTTCTGGTTTAATAAAACGAATTCCTAATAGTTTTCGGGTGTAATTTGAGTGATACGTACTAATAGAACTTCTATTACCAATGCAGAACTCGTAGGAGGAAAATCAAACGAAATAGACTGCAAAGAGTCTATATTGCAGTAAATAATAAGTGAACAGACAGAGAGTTTTCAGTTTTCTGAGTACTAAACAGAACATACAGAATTTACATGAATATTATATTACCATGAGCTGAACAGACAATCACTACAATACCATGTCTTTATGTATATGTAAGGAGAAAATCGGAAGTTCTTGATTCTCTTGTGGAATTCTTGATGGAATTTATTTCACGGGATATTTTATTGATCACAAAATAAAATTCAAATGCTTAAGGCTAGATCTACTCTTATATCACTGATTGTACTTGTGTTCATTGTTAGGTCGACTGAGTACCTGACTGTACATTAATCACACAATACACGTATATTTTATCAAAACGAGATTCATTTGTTCCAGCAATTTTTTTTTCACCCATATGATTATTAATTAGTTTCTAATTGTAGTTACATTAAATGATGTTGAGGACACATAATGAGAATTTTCTGTTCACAAGTGGAAATAGCTTGAGCAAGTTACTTGTACCGCTGACAGAAATAAGATCATTACTGGATGTGCGTTGAATTTCCCTTATTACTATAATTTTCAATCGGCGGCTTCGAATTTCCGTAACAGAATAATTTTATTTAGTAGTATAGTCATGGGAGGTGAAGTTCCACAGACAACAAATCAACGAGTTAGGAAGACTGTCATCATGAGTATACGTTGTTTGAAGGTGTCGGTCTGTGGTGAACATTTGTGTTGTGTCAGGCACTCCGCTATACCGTATGTCATACAAAAACTTGAACCGAGTATTTATTTTCCCGTATCAGTAATACCATCATAAGAATACCGTAAGCATTTAATTTTTAGCAAAATTGTCCCTCAAAATTAATCTATAGAAAAGAGCATACAATAAGTCGAATAATAAGAACAATTATTGTTTATTAATATAAATAAAATGGAACACAAGACATTAATTGACCTGACGTCCATCTTGATCAAGGCATTTCTGACACTTGTCTCTCATCTTCCTCATAACTCGCCTTATCATAAGTGTGTTATTCTTTAGTACGTCCATTTCGGTTGTAACGCGTAGTTTTAACTCGGCTAAAGATTGTGGTGGTGATGTGTAAACATTTGATTTTACCCTGTGACTTTTTTATGGGGTCACATAAAATCAAATGTTTACACATCACCCCCACAAAAATTCATTTCTGAAATTCATTCAAAATGATTCTTGAACTCCACAACTTCAACCCCATAAGAAGTTTTCAACAGTTCGAACTCATCTCCCTAAAGCAAAGAAGACTGCGATAACAACTCATTGAGACCTATAAGTATCTCAACTGCCTTAACAATGTAACCCTGAAAGAGTTTTTCGAAAGAGACTGTAACGTGCAAACCAGAAATAACGGTCAAAAACAAATAATAAGAAACTTCAAGTCATCCCAAGCTATGAACTTCTTTTCCATTAAAACTGCCGCAACCTGGAACCAGCTGCTTAAAAACATCGTTCAGCTGGCACTGTGAACACATTCAAACATCGTCTCGACATATATTGGATAAGAAAGCCCCGTGTTATAACGTACTAATTCTATGTCCCTAACTCCTGGGGCCAGTGTACTATTGTGATACATGTGCATAACTGAAATGTGTGTTAGTAAATAAAGGATATTTGCATTAGAAATATTTAGGAAAAAAATTAAATACTGATCAACAATTTAAAAAAAGAAGCCAACAAAAGTTCCATCACTGCTTTTCTTTACATAGCATAGAGTTCATGAGCAATAAATAAGGATACACAATTTTGTTGTTTCCTGTTCTTTTGTCAGTGATGGTAGTTGTCACTTTCAAAACTAGGCAGCGTTTCTATGTCTTTCCTTGTGTTCAGGTTTAATTACTCTTCAGCTCCATCACCTATGTCTTATTGACAGCCTCAACCGCTTGGTTTTCATTTGCTTCGGAAATAAAACAATACTCGATGCTCCTCAGACCTATACCTGAAAATAATAAAAAGAAAATAAGTAGAAAAACACATTTTAACACTTTCACGCTCAACAGCTTTTAATTATGGGACATGACTGCTATAACGGTTATGTCCCATAATTAAAAACTGAAAGCGAACGTGAAAGTGTTAATACTCGTAACGATATTTCTCATGATGCACTTGAGTAATAATAAAAAGCTTTGAAAGGTAAAAACACGAGCAAATTGAAGTCTTATGAATTAATTGATTAATGAAATAAGCGCAAAAGAAACAGATTATTACAATTACACTCGTTCCTTATCTCAGAATCTTAATGGCTCTCCTACACCAATCTCGCTTTTAAAAGTCATGAGTTAGTTGGATTTGGCTCTCCTAACTCTTCGGAAAGAATACCCCCCATTTAGAATGATTCTTCATATTGTGGAAAACAATGTCCCATTCTTCTTATCTTCTCTCTCTGTTAACTTCACATTCCAAAATGAGGTCATACAAAAGACTGGATTATATGCAGAACAGAATTTTAAAATAATTTCATTCCGAGAGAGGATTTGAAATTCGCTTATAGAGTTCACTTGTACCTAATTATTTACCGCTTATTTTCTAACTGATTATTAAGACAAACTAAAATGAAACATCGAGTACTGCTGAGGGGATAGAAAAAGATTTTTCCCAAGTGGATAAAAACTTTCAGTTGTTAAATTTTTTGAACCCACAAAGTAAAGTTTTCTTTGGATAACCACGGTAGTGTTCTTTAATGTGCTAATGTTATACCTTGTAAAACAGTGTCCGTTTGTTTACTTCGGACGTCTATTGCGCCAAAAATTCTTAACTAAACAATTTATACTTGAGTTGGTCTAAAGTAAAAGAAGATCATTATCAAGAAGCTATAAATCAACAAATGCATGTGGTATTAAAGATTCATGTGTTATTTTATTGTATTCAACTGGTGACAAACACACAGAGATGCAATTCCAAGGCAGCGCTTTGGCAAATTGATTTTCGTTCATTCTTTGAAGTGAATGACCCACACAGCCGAGGTAGGGGGAGAAGTGCTGTCTGCACGGTGGGTCAATCAATGGCTTGGTCTGAACAAGGTCTCTGGATTATTCCCGCCCTCAAATGCATTGAAAAAAGATCATGAAGGTCATTTTACTAATAAATTGAAACGTTTTTATTAGTTGAGTGCGAAGAACAGCTACAAGGTTCACAATGAGAATTTTGATTTTGGTGCGCTTGTTCTAGAAAATTTTTATACTGTACGCAGAGAAATAATGAAGTCTTTCCTGTCGTATGCAAGGAAAAAGTTATGAATTAAATGCTTAGAAGTAACCTGTATAAATACCGGAAGTCTGAATAATGAGTGTGACCATCTCAAAAAAAATCAGAGATTTAGTGTAATTTCTATGTTAGTCATAAAATTCAACTGGACAAACCTTGCTAATGATAATCTTCACTCAAAAAAATTACCTACGTTCATTTGGTAATTAATTCGTAAGTTTGTCACCTTTTTACCCATTATTCCTACGTTTTGAAACATGTTCGCCCAGACCAAGTCTCATGGATGGAATTATACACAGAAAATACTTTGAAGTGGTGAACAAGTCTATTTCCAACTAATATTACAAATTAGGTTTGGGAACTCGAGGTATTTTTTATCGGAGCATTACCAGTAGTACGTAAAATATTTATTGATGTTATATCAGTAATTATTGAAAATACGCCGCACCACTATTCTTCCTTATAATAATGAACACCATTTCTGAAATTCTGCCTTATAATGCAACAAGCGATCACGTACCAGTTCGGCAGAACGCATATCGTTTGCAATAACTGGATCTGCAATGTCCTCCTTTTAGATTTATCAAAAGAATCTTCATGTTTTGTATGAACTTCTTGCCGATTCATTACCTGGTTGAACACATCATAGACATACGTTTTTCCATTGAAAGTTTTCTGCATTTCAAAGAGCATGATGACTTTTTCCACTTGTTTTATCCTTTGATAAACAGTTTCAGTGTCAGAAAAATACTAATACGTTATGCAGGATATTTACTTTCAGCATTTGTCCGTCACTTCTCTCCTCCCGGTACATTCATCTGTGAGAATTGAACCTTTCATATAATCAAGAATCAAAGGTGTAACTTTCTATTTCTCAGTATTTTCACAACACCATTTACCCATTTCGTTGCTGTAAATAAGAAATCGATTGATGTTTTACGTATGTCGCTTTCTAGAGTGTTGCATTGGAAGCAATTAAAGAATCGCGATAACCAACAGACGGATTGCTCGACGATTCGTCATGTGTCCGTAGCAGAAACAGCTGACAACTGTCTTCAATAAACTTTCTTCATGTGAACAATAGTAAGCAGTGAACCGAAACCTCAGCAGCAGTGAAGCAAAAAATTCTGCTTATGAATTCAAAGTAACTTCCACAAAATATCTGCAATGAGAGACTAAATTGAGAACTTTTTATTCAACCTGAAAAAGCGTGCGCAAAGTAAAACAGCAACAAAGGCAGCAGTGAGTTGAAAAAACTATAGAAATGCATAAAAGTGTGATAAACTCGGAGAGCTGGCCATAAAATAAACAGAATTATAAGGAGTAATGAAAGAGTCAAAAAGATACGTCTCTGTTGAATTATTGTTTGGTTCTTAATTACATCTATTGAATAATGACTTAGCTCAGTGATATTACATTGGAATATAAGTACTGCATGGAACGTTTTATAAGAACCAAATACAGCTATAAAAATATACCGGAATGAGATTTTTAAATTGTATATCATTATTGGAACACTTTGAAGTTAAGATAATTCACTTCTAATATATGAGTAACAATTAGTAACTTACTTAAAGCATAAATAGCCCTCATCGCAATAATCGCTCTGAGTGGCTGCTGAAGATTGTTATTAAAAAACGGTCTATTATAAATTCAAGTAAGTTAAATTTTTTCTGTTCGATTCTTTTATACATTAAAATGTACGCATATAGCGCACTTACTAACGCTTCTAAGACTTTGACTTTATAGGTACCTGAATTAGAGCTCATAAATGAATATTAACATGCAAACAAAAATTGTATTCATGTGTATTTTACCGGTTTTCTTCAATTACTCTGATGGTTTGAACTATTTTGAGCTAAATTCTTGCATGTGTACTGAACTTCAGAAACTACGTGAAGTATCTTGAAAATTCAACTGTTATACAACGTTTGCTTGCTGCAATAAATCATTTTCTTGCATCAGCCATATTTATTGGAAGGCCTAACTCTCTTAACATATTGATGTCCTGCTCTAAATTTGCCTCGGTTTCCAAGACTCCAGTTTCCAGTGAAATCGAGGTTGAGTGATCTGCCGACGCTTGGCTGTTGCGTTGTGATAGAAGTATTTTAAACTTAACAAATCATGCTGTGGAAAATTGTTCATGCTTTGCATAAGATACTGGTGGGGTGTTGAGTATGTAGATGCTACATCGATTGTATGTTTAGTTGGTTTAGTTAACAAGAAATAATAAGTGCAATTCACATTGTTGGTGCTGTAATTTATTTGCGGTCAATATGAATCATTGCAATGGTAACTGGAAAGATACTCATGGAATAACAAACTTTGAGACATGCATAAAAGCAGTGCAATCTCATTTCCAACTGGCAGGCTTAAATACTGAAACAATTTCGAAGTATTTCTACTAACAGATAAACAACTGTCTCATTCAAATACAACTAGAGTCCACTTATTTTTAACAATTTAGAATTGTTAAGAACTGTGTTCGCAAGGTCCGGAGTCAAGGTGCTGACCGCAGTGAAATTAATGAAGTCAAGGAACTGACCTGGACGACCTGGACTCTCTTATTGTAGAGAAATAAAAACTAAATTTTGTAAATGCGACGCTGCGCTAATTTGGGGGGCGACGTCCATCCAGACCTATTTTTCAGTCTAGTTAGTGCAATTATTTGAGGGGTCTCATGCAGTGTTTTCTGAGAAATCATTTGACCTATTCACTTGCATTTCTTTTTTACAAGGAAATCATAAATTACTAGTTGGAAAAATAACGTAATTTGTATGTAGAGTCAGTGACTTGCCTAAAAAATGATGTTTGAACTGTAATTTTTTCTTAACTTCTCTGCCACCTGATGCTGTGTACGTCATATGAGTTTACAACCAAGAGCTTTGAAAAACAATTTATTTCAATGGTAAGTAAATCTGTAAAACTACCATAGTTTAGAAACAATTACGTAATAGAGAATGCTATTACAGTACAACACAGAAATATCAGATAAAACTACGTTTGAAACACTTTTCAGTAGGTTAGAGACAGCTCGACTGAATTACTCTATTTTATTAGGAGGAAAGCAAACATTTGCATTTAAAAAAATACATTAAAACGTATGCAGGATATCATATTTTAAGTAAGTAAATAGCATCATCACAGAGAAATGAAGCAACATGTTGGATGATGAAATAAATGTTTCAATAATGTATAGGTTAAAAATTGTTTCCATATTTTGTATGTGTTAAGTATAATGTATCAGTAATTCAATCTTTGAGTTAGAAATTATTTATTATTGGTTTGTGCAAAAATGAACTATTTTTGGCAAAAATTGTAAGGTACCTAACAATATCACGGTTAGTTGTGAGTTTATTTAAATTAAAACAAATTTTGTTTGTCAGGAAAACCGGATATTTTGTTTCCGAATGGACGTGTCGTTAATTCGTAATTAATTTTATTCATAGTTTACGTTCGCTCTTTAATGTTGAAAATTTAGACACCCCAATCAACTGACATCCTAATATTTAGCTGTTCCGCATCTAAATCTTATCAAGTAAAATCTTTTGAAAGAAACCAACAATGATATTCATTTTAATAACATGTTTTTCTTTAATAAAAGACGAGAGTAAGCATAGTTCTTGGAAGCTGGAACGGCAATCAATGCTAAACGCAATCAAAAATGCAAAATTGTTTCGAGACAAAAAGTTTTAAAGCCTTTAAGTGAAACTCGTCTCCCAGAAGCTTGGTGACTCAATCCTATTGCTTTCTTGACTCGCCGAAGGCGACTTTGAAACTCAGCTATGAAAAACCTTGACATTTGGGAGCAGATTCTAGTTCGGAAATTCCTTCCCAGCCAGTGGCTTGAATTATCAGGTTTATGAACAAAAGACTACGACACAATCAGCTGCGGATCGTCAGTGGTCGGAATAATAAAAATTTGCTTTTTTGAAAGAGTTAGCTAGTCTATGGTCACGATACTAACTAATCTTAATGCAAGAGCGTTAGAAGTCAGAATGATATTACCATCGTGATTTGGTGACTTTGTCGAGTTTCATCTTTTGAAGACATTTCATGAATGAATTTTTACAGCTCTTATCCAATAGATAAAATGATTTTTAAAGGTTTTACATCCGGATCGCCATTTAGAAGAAGAAATTGCATCTTTGAACTGCTATTTTTTATTCACATCTAGTCACAATGACTCGTACACCTAGACACAGATTAAAAGTTACGTAAGTGTGAAAATATTTTTAGCCCTTATGAATTACACCTTCAAGAAATCGGAGATTGTAATTTAAGACGCTATGTGAAACCTTATAAGCCACACCAGCCTCTCCAAGAAACCACTAAAACGCATGAAAACAGTATACGTTTTAACAGCACAGACAGGGAAATTAATAAAGCCACCAAATCCTCTAGGAAACCATGTAAGCCACCCCACCTTGCTTGGAAAAACAAAAAGTAACATTTACGTCCAATAACATGTGCACGACATACAATCCTCTCAAATATACTTCAGGAAACATCTAAAAACTACCACATATTATACTTTGGACGACGTTTCTTGTCTTATGAAATGAAAACCAGTCTTTTACCTGTCAGAATCACCGGATCACTTTACATGCATCAATTGCCCTCAAGACCAAGGTTTTGAAGTCCTTCACGCCTGGTGTTGCTACTCAGGTTAGTGGGATAGTGAAGTGTCACACGTCGAGCACAAGACATTTGGCCGAACAATTTCGATGGTTCAAACTTGTAACGAAATTTTTAATAAATTTTTAAATGACTATGGGAAAATATTTTACAAATTCTTTGGCAAGTAAACTCGTGCATACGAGTAGAAGCGTAAAAAAGGTATAATACTTTAGAAAATATTCAAAATGTTAACACCCTGCTGATATTTTAAAGTATCTTGCACCGACGATGTAACGCTTCAACAGTTTGCATGTAGAGACTTTTTGTATTATTAATGTTAGGCAGAAGAAATCGTGCTACTAAATTTGAATTAAAGCCACCATTAAAATAATTTTTAAAGCAATTCTTGTAATGTCTATGGAATTCCCTGTAAAGTATTTGGCCTGATCTCACCTCCTAACAATGTTTACGGCGACTATTTGCCAAGAATGGACGACATTCACTAAATGCAAATTTCTTATGGACCCTCAAACACAAACCGAGCCAATTTTACGACGAAATCAAACTACAGTTCGAAACACAAAAATAAGCCTGCAAATACCATATATAAATATAGAATGCATAGATGCATCTTCCAGACTTCAATGCCACGACATATCATGCATTTGGTATGTACATTCTAATAATATTTTAAATGCTTAGATTGATGCTAGAAGAATTTTTATAGGAAGGTGTCAATTTCTTTTGAGTATCATGAAATTAAACATTCGTCCTTGTATATGATGACAATCAGCTAGGGATAGAATAAAGAGATCTCTCATCAGTATGTTTAAAACTACTGATATGTAAGATTACTCTCAAGAACAGTAATCGTTTGTTTAAATTTTAGGATTTTTCCCATAAAGAAATTCAAACACATGAGCTATAATAAACCAGTCACAAACCTGACATTGATCGAAGGTCGGTCATACGACACATCTTCACTGAATGAGCTATCATTTTGCTTCAATGCATTAAAATCGCCCGGTCACTTTATGAATAATTCATGAAAATGACGGCACGGCTTAGCCCGGCAGGCACTGCGTGGAGTCCACTGTTTGATCGCTGTGGAAGTAGCGATGACCTTGCAGACATCATGTTCTGGTCTCTCAGTATTTTTTATGCTATTAGAATTTATCGAGTTGTTGGTAAAATTTTGTGTACAAAACTAGTACAAATGATGGTTTCTATTTGAATAGGAATAATGTGACCAGATTAGTACTTAGTTCATAATGTTTTCCAATGTTTTCAGCAAAAGTAAAAACAATTTAACTTATATTCAAAAAACTTTAGGAGCATGACTGATATAATACGTAATTCATGGTGAAATTCGTGTTTTACATATAAGGTATATGATTTAGATCGTACATTAAACTTTTGGATCACTACAGATACATTACTCCCCATGTGGAATGTTAAACCATGCCAGTCTATTATTCCTATAGATAATGATCAATGATAATCTTCAAGCTTGAAACTTGTTTTAATGTACGTTTTAAACTATCATAAAAAATGAAACTATAAAAAGAAGGTTGAATTTATATCTCATCAAATAAATGTTTTATCATAATTATGATACAAACAGATAGATTCTCATTTCTTAAATCAAAAATATGTTGCCTAATTTGCAGTTACACATGATCATCTTTTTAGGACTCATTAGTGAATTATATCCAGTATGTGATTAAAGATACATTGCTTGATTCATATCTACAATTGTAACGGCTTGCAAACTGATCACTAGAAAACATCCAGTACCTTGATGGTTCCTTTGATAGTTCCTAAACAATCTACGAACAATTCTTCACTTTGGGTTCCATGTCAAAAGGCTTTCAATATATCAATTTAAAATAAATCGTTTGATTCGCAGCTATCTGTAAATGTATTCTCCAAGACTCGTGAGTGAAACGAAGATAATTTTTGTACATGTCGCTATTACCAGTAAACAAAGAAGCTCTGGTGCCCACATTCCTGAGTCAGAATGTTGTTACTCTTCTCCAACTCTTTTCAAAACTTTCCCTGGCAATTTAGCCAGAATGCTGTTACTCTTCTCCTACTCATCTCAAAACTTTCCCTGGCAATTCAGTCAGAATGATGTTACTCATCTCAAAACTTTCCCTGGCAATTCAGTCAGAATGCTGTTACTCTTCTCCTACTCATCTCAAAACTTTCCCTGGCAATTTAGTCCAAATGCTGTTACTGTTCTCCTAGTCTTCTCAAAACTTTCTCTGGCAATTTTTCACTTGCAGTACAGCTCGTTAACGAAGACTGTGACTTCCAGTCGTGTTCTCATCGTCTGAAAACCACTTTCTCATCTTTTCTTAGTGTTCATCCGACGAAATATATGATGCATAAATATATTAATAATGATTTCAAAATAATAACTTTCCATACAGTAGATACACTCGTAACTGATTGATTGTTTCTTGCAAAAAAATTGTTGGGAAAATAACGTGAGACGACAGAATGTAGTATCGCAATCAAACGGGGAGAGGATAACATTTTGTCATTTATTTCAGCTTCTTATTAATTTAATTGCACAATTATACATCACTCTGAAGCTCCAACAAGCACTTATACCAGTGTGAATTACAAAGATCAGCTTAAACACAGCAACGTGTTAATTAGCGATGTTTCAATGGAACTTTCACACCTGAAAATATTCCATGCGTTAACACCTGTTTTACAATCCATAGTCTCGTGTCTGGATTACCAACAGGTTTTCTTCTTTCTCTTGGCATGTTGAGTCATTCATACATGTGCAGGTGCAAAAATAAATAAGACAATTTGCAATTTTAACCGTGCAATTTTATTCAAAAAGTCGTGCACCTGCAATTGTAAGTGTCGAAAAGAAGCTAAACTTCTCGGCTCTTTGATCTTTTAACCACGGCGAACTCGTAGACATGCCAAGCATCAAACAGGTACCAAAAAGTACCTCACCGTGTTCTCAGCTTCTTTCTTGTTTGTGTTGAGAGATTCGTGTTGCTGATCGCTGAAGAATGTCCGAGCGCCTGCTGGACGGGTCACCATCTTTGGCTGGCTGTACTGGGAAGGCCACAGGATGGCCTTGGAAGCCTCATGTGGTGCGATGAGGCTCATGTGGTGGGTTGAAGCTCATATGGTGGGCTGAGGCTCATGTGGTGCGATGAGGCTCATGTGGTGGGCTGAGGCTCATGTGGTGGGTTGAAGCTCATGTGGTGGGCTGAGGCTCATTTGGTGCGATGAGGAATACAAACAGTGCGGCCTGCAACACCCCCTAACACTCCAGATCGAACGTTCCACTGTATTCAGGCATCATATTTCCAAATAAAGCATTTTCGTTGAAAAGTCTCCGACATAAGAAGCCACCAAACATGAAATACCAAACTAAGAATGTAAATTATACACGAAATTCGAATAGAATAGACCAGAAATTGCGATAACAGTTTACGTGAATTGCAAAGACGTGTGAAATTAAGAGTTTACCTACAAGATTTTCCAAATAATCAGGGAAGTCTTGAGGCAGCTCTGAATCAACAGGTGTATGAAATTGAGTGGCCACCATAATTTTCCCCATTATAATTTTCTTTGTAAAAAAATATTACTGTGGGTTTGGAGGTGCTGGGTTAATTTCGTGTTTTTTGCGTGCACTCAAATCAAATACTACATTATTTCTGCAGTTATCCACTGCCCCAATTGCAAGTAATGCTTAGCATTAGTACCATAAAATATTCATGGTTCGACAGCTTGAATATTTTCACCTGCTAATGATCGGTAATCATCTTACACTCTTGAATATTTTGCTCTTTCAAGATATTATGTCGGAGAAACTCTTCACTAAACTTGCACGTTTCGAATGTATAATTTCTTAGGAAAATGTGACTCATACAATTTGCCAAGATATTGCAATAACGAATGCGTAAAATTTATGTTACGTTTTTAGTCGAAATTTTACGCTTGCTCAGCGTGCAACAATGTCCCTGGATTTACTACTGCCTCCAAAGCAAAGTAATTCTAGTGCTTTGGCAACTGCATTTAAATTTTCTGTCCAGCATGTTTCTTCAGAACACACCTACTGCTCTATCCATTGCAACATAGGCTTAAATATCAAGTCAGATTTTTCGGTTAGGCTTAATGACACGACAAGCTCATCGAGACATTGTAGTCACGATTTCATCGTTATGCTAGGATTTTAGACGATTACACACAGGTTTTCCCTGGTTACCTGGTGTTAGACTCGACTGCATCTACGGGTCATACTGTCCGAGTGCTGTTGCCCAGCCGCTTTTACGTCTTTATTATCATGCTTGCATTCATTGCAAACTTGCATAAATTATGTGCGTATTGTGCGCCTGAGCCGTGCATGTTGGAGACACAGAGTTTAACTTCAATTGAAGATACTTACTGATTGTAGATTAAAGGTCCTGAGCAAGACGACTACATAATGTGTGTATTTGAAAAAATAAAGGATAGCTGGATAAAAAACTGTATTTCTGTTTTATATTGTCTTCAACTTTCTGTAGAATTTTAGCAAAGCCAAGACTACTAACAATTAATATGAAACAATAAATAGGCCTTGCTTGAAACAGATTTCTAAGTACCATACCCCGAAATATCAAACAAAACCACAATTTTGCTATTGTCACAGTTTTTTTGGTAAATACTTTAAAATTAAGGTTAAAATTGTACTTTCAATGCATTTAAAATGAAGATGAAAAGATTAAACTTGAAAACTATAATAATATCTAGCAGAAGTTTGGCGCTAGCTTTTTCACTGAGAAACTTAGTTTGATAATTTTAACATGAAAATTCAGGAGTCACGTCGAGTCTCAGCAAGTGAATGTTTAAGCAATTAGACCTTTGCCAATAACAATTCCAGGTTGATAGAAGTGATAAATAAATCGATTCTCGAAATAGTCTCCGACAAATGTTTCCATAATTTCAAGCTAAATACTCCTAACCCGAAAATGAGACTTGAACTACTAAGCTAGGTAGAAAATTTATCACTTCCGTGTTGGAGTATCGTATGGTTGCTCTCAAGTAGACAGATTCCCGTTTTATACATTTTTTTATTATTTTGAATTTCATGGAATACATAGTTATCGTGTAAACGAAGAAAGAATTACATTTCTGGTATCGCTATCAAAAGTTGGGTTACTTCCTTCTTACGAGTAACGGAGTACGCAAGATCAAGGTTCGGTGCTAGAAAAACCTTAGTTCGAGTCTTGATGTAGACGAAGAGTCTTATTCAGATAGGCGCAGTGGTTATAAGGCCAAGCCATGGAAAAAAGAATCAATCGCAAAAGACAGAAATTAAGAATGAAGAATCTGTCACCTCCGTGAGTCTTTCACCTTCAATCAAAGCACTGATGCATTAAAGTGTACTGATTCGTATGGTATTTGACAAGTAATGTTTGTTTTAATTGTTTTAATTCAATTAAAACACTGTTTTTCTCAAAATTAGCATTTGTATGGTATTTACCAGGTTGTCACCATTCAGATTTTTTTACTTTCTCATGTATCACGTTGAAAAACAGACTTGTTGACTTCTGTGCGAAGTCAAGTATGTGTAAGAAAAAGCTGTATTGCCGACGTGACAGTTCACTTTACAGTTTTTCATATAGTGGCACAAATTTCTTTATAAAATTAGCAACCTCCTTCCAAGTCTGATGAACCTTAAATTGTAGATACTCGTGTTGGTATTCAATCGAAGTTGCAAAACTAGAGACCTGCTATTGACTGCTTCGCGGTATCCGAAAGCTAACATTCCCGAAGATTTCAAACACACGTGAAGGGAAATCCAAAACCGGTTTCTGAGAGGCGACTTGTCGTACCAACACAGCTTTGCTTGGCAGCAAGCAAATGGGCACGACAACGCGAAGAATGAACGCAGTGAAATTATATTCGATAGTGAAGATTCACTTCTGAACAAAAAAACGCTGAGCAAGTGGCTGTGGTTTATAATCATGTAGGAAATGAAGTCATGGATGTGTGAAAAAAGGTGGGAAATTTCAGGGCGGCTCTAAACGTCTCATATCTCTTAGCTTTAAATGACAAGTAAATATATTTAACTAATTTAGTGTGTGCTTATTCAGGCATGAAACAGTGCAGTGTTCGATGATTCAACGTCTCCGCCTACATAGCTTTTTATGTTCATATCAGCTGCCAAACCCTTTAGGGATGAACAATTTCCGGGGTATGCATATAAGTCGCTAGATATGGTCACATCATTATGAACGTATATGCAATATCTGTTTTAATGAATGCACTTTCAAGTAAATTTAGCAATTGCCTTAGAGTTTTCAAGAAACAATTGGGAGAAATTTTGAAAAATCATGGCTCATATTTTCTTCGAGTTTAAAGCAGGACGCATTGGCTGTGAATTTTTTGTCTTTGGGCCCACGAGTAAGAATACAGTGGTACTGCAACCTGTACACTACTTTTGGGCAACGTTTACAATACTCCTGCACAATATATACAGTACTTGTACACAACCTGTGCAGTACTCGTGCCCAGCCGGTACAGTACTACTGCACAACAGGTAAAGTACTAGTGCACAACTTGTACAGTACTCCTGCCCAATCGGTACAGTACTCATGCACAACCGGTACAGTATCCTGTGCATCCGGCTAGGAAAAGTTGGCAGTGCGCACTACATGCAGCGCGTATTTTATGTCAGAACATAAACATGTTCATTTTCACAGCCCCTGACACTAATACACCAAATGTTCACCTGGTTCACAGCCTCTGTTCCACTACTTCACTGCATAGCCTTTGCTCCACTCCTCGACAGCTTGCTCGACAGCCTGCTCCACCGCCTTATTTTTCCAGCTCCTGAATCTAATACTATCGAAAGTTCTCCTTCTCACGTAAAGTGGTTTTGAAGGGCCCGGACTTCAGTACAGCCTATTGTGTTTTACGACAATTTCCAAACTCCAACACGTTAGTTGGAGTATGCAGTACTGGTGTTTCAGAATTACTCTTATTTCCGTGGGAATGTTCATTTATGAGGTATGAAATTTAATTTTGTTCTTTTTTATGTCTTCTCAAAAATTTTGTTCGAACAGATATGCCGGGTTTCAAATGTTGTACGACAATCAAGAATTGTACGCATTTAGAATTTTTACAAATCCAAAGCTAGTTTCTAATCTTTAACGCAATGGATACCCCTGAAACTTAAGTATTTACCTAAACGTCAGGTTGTATTTCCATATTTTTCAATTGAATAAGTCCAAGAAACTTTACAGAATACATTAGCTTTCAGTTCTTGACATTCTTTGTAATACTGAAACATATGTAGATGTAGTCTTTTTAATCTTTTCACACGGTTCAGACTGAAGCATGGATAATTACAATCGATGAGATCATTGCTATTCAACGCATAGTCATATATCGTGAAGTAGCAAAATACTTCAAAATATTTAGAATCATCGATATGCGTTGAAAATATTAAAGAATTACTTGTGTCATTCCTGCAGCACGCCACTTACTATGGACCCATCAATTGCACAAACACGCTTTGAAATGACGTAATGGGAACAAGGAAATTCTCACAGTTTTCTTTGCCATACATGGTAAGGTAATCATGCTGATAACCAGTTATTCCTCCAAAATGAAAAAACATTATGCAAATTTACCTATTTCCCCTTTTATTAGAACACCAAACTATTTGACTCGTAAAAATTCTGTCCATCAACGATTGATCACCGAGGAAGCAAGCGGACGGCCTAGCAATGCGTCGGGAACCATGCAGTTCTTATTGCAGAATGCATTTTCTTAGGGCTAAGTTTTGAAACAAAGGCCCGACCATTTCAACTGTATGGGGTAAGAAGTGATACCGCGTCTTCAGTTACGGAGCAACCGTGGTCGTGTGTGGTACGAAGTGGAAGAGCTCTCTCTCTTTACCTGTGAAAGAGAGGTCGATTGAGTCTATCTTTTTTTACGGATAACTACAGGATATTCTTGCTATTTATAGGCTTAGAGAATACAGAAACTTTCTTAAATACGACCCTCAAAGGGTTTTTTGATAATGAACGTGGAAAAGATTTATATATCTTGAGTATTGTGCAACCTCCAACAAAACTAAGACAGATCGGTAGTTTGTCTGCGTTGAAGTTTCCTTAAACGTCTGAAATAATCTGCATAGCTCCATTAACTTCAACTTGCGATGTTCAGGTAAGTTTTATTGTTTCATCAACATTTTTAGTGAAACTTTAATTTTATAAATTATAGTGTTGGTCAGACAATGCAGTTTGAAGCGTTTATAAAGTTTGCTTGTCAATATATGTACATATGTGGGTCAGTTGCTAAATTACTGTTTTAAGAAATACCTGAAGGTATAATTGCTTGTTCTCACTCACACTTCATTACTAATGTATTCAATTTGTAAATTTATCTCATTGTTCCATCACATGTACTTCAAAAAGCGACTAAGTAATATTTTAAATTGACCATTTTACTTATTCTTCTTCTTTTGAAGTCGGGAAAGCATATTTCTAAAAGCTACATGGCTTAGATTCTTGCAGCTTCTTATGTTTGACTATTAAACAGTTGGATTTCTTCATGAAGCTACTTTTAATAATGAAGAAATAAGTCTAGTATGGAATTTTTGAAATTAAACACAATAAAGCTCAATAAAATTAAAAGTGATTGCGCATGTACCATACCTGTGTCAGTGTTCAGGCATGCATGCACAGGTTAGGAGATATGGCAAGCATGTCAGACGCTGCCAGCAGTGTCTCTAATGCATGCTTGTCCCTCTGGCCATGCTGAAGATAGTGACAACATATGGTACCATTAACGCTCTAATATGTGTCGTACACTGTAGTCCTGAAGAAAACCGGTAAGTGTCAGGAAACCTACGACTACAAAAACTAGTTGCCTGATCTCCATAACACTGTTGCTTCTTTTGATCTTGGTGATCAATTGTTAACCCTCTACCGCTGTCTGACCCTCACAGGGTACATGAAAAATAATTCAAATTATGCTTACATTATTGGCAGTAAGAACGTCATATCAGTTGCCTCACAGAGAGGACATGTTATTGTTGTAGTACAAACAGCAACAAGCCAAAATTTTTGCCGATGGTATTGTGTAAATGTCAAGTTGGTTTTCTTTACGAAATAATTCAGGCGGTAGAAGGTCACAAATGTACACTATTAGCTAAAATGAACGTGTGTATACTGAAAAAGTTTTCTTTTTATGTCTATCACTCATAATGGAAAAGGAAGTCCTGTGTAAAATGGTATACGTTTGTCTTGAATCAATTGCTTCCTGATAACCAATATCGGAAAAAAACACTGCTGCTTCTGATGCCCCTTAACATGACCAAATAATTGTGCCTTATGATGCCCAGTCATAAAGTTTAATTTTAATTTATGATTTCCAGAGACGTGACATACTGTAACTGTGTCTTATGACGTCCAGTGATATGACACAATTGTCTATTATGATGCCCAATGCACTGGCAGGATTGTTCGTAATGATGTCGGGTGATGTGACATAATTGTGCTTTATGATGCCCTTGGGCATGACCCAAATCTGGTTCGTAATGGTCAGTGGTTTGCCACGCATGTCTCATGATGGCTAATGTCATGTATTAGTAAGGTCTTGAATATTATGTTCGGGTCAGGCCTTGAGACCGCTAGCGATACACGTTCAGATGTGCTCAGAATGGTCAGTGGCATGCCCTAAATGAGCCTAATAATGGCATGACATGGATGTACGCATGTATGCGACGAGGGCCAGTAGATTAATATACACGGGTCATGATGGCCCCATGGCATGACGTAGATGCGCCTAATGGTGTGTTGTGGCATGACGCACATAGACCTTATGATGGTCAGTGGCGTGGTATATGTAGATGAAGCTCTCTTGTTATGGCCAATGACCTGACATAAATGTACCCACAGATGGTCAGTAATATGAATTCTCAATAAAAGTGTCTTTAATGGCTACTTGATGGCACGTGTGCCCTGCAATGGCCAGTAATGTGATATGTTGTAGTTGAGTATCGTGATGGCTGGTGACGTAATCTAGAATGTTTCAGTCGATCGGTGATTTGAGTTCCGTGTCATGATGGCCGGTGGCATGCCGTTGTGATGTCAGTTAATTTATGATGCTTGTTTCTTGTAAGGGCCCTGTGTTCCTCACGTTGGCTAGGTAGCGCAACCGGTCTCATCCAAATCTAGGCCAGTTTGTGGCTGAAAAAACCTGTCAGGAAATTATGCTGAATACGAATAAAGTTATTGACCAATAAGTTTTTCCCACCTGGAGGGTGCATTTAAAGTACGATGTTAAAGTTAAGAAAGATTGCTGATAATGTACCAACTTTTTAATTTTTTAATTTCTCTTATTTCGTATGAACTCAATTAGTAACAAAGAAATTATTTTCTAATAAATCTTTGATTAAAAGTAGGTTATTATTCCGGGATGATTATTGTCTAAAGTATGATATTTAGACTGATAATTTTGATTATCGTAAACAAATCAGACAATAAATTCATAAAATCATTTAAAAATATACTCTTACAACCTTTGCCCTTGTTATGCTTCTTGTGACGGACGTATGCGCAATGAAAATGTAACTGGCAATCAACAAATCACCTGAACAATTCAGTCTGGTTTCATTCCAAACGCCATGAGCTCACATTCATTTTGTGCTCCAACACTCTTTTATTTCAATGCTTACAAGTAATTCATTGGAACTAAATGGTTCTAATTCTTGAGAACTTCAAACAATGCAGTGCATCCTGCAGTGCTCAATAAAGGCAGGCGCACCTCAGGTACGCATCATTCGCTTCTCTATTTCTCCCTCTTCCCACATCTACAACTTCCTCTCTCATTTTCCCCTTCCTCTCTCCTCATCTTCCCCCTCACTCTTTATCTTCCCCCTCCTCTCTCTTCATCTTTTCCCTCTTCTCTCTTCAGCTTCTCCTCTCTCCTCATCTTCCCCCTCACGGACAGAGCTCTCTCTTCATCTTCCTTCTCCTCTCTCTTCATCATCCCCTTCCTCTCTCCACATTTTTCGTTTCTCCATCCTCACCTCCCCTCTCCTCTCTCATTATATTTCCCCTCCTCTCGCCTCATCTTCCCTTTCCTCCATCCTTATCTTCCCACTTGGTTTTTGTGAATATAGTTCAATATTACAAGGAATTCAGATCGAATTCTCGCATAAGACACTCAAGTGCCCACCTGAATAAATTAGTTGTATCCTTTTTATGACTTTGAGAAGCAAGTGTGATCAAATAATGTAAATATGGATATTTTTGTCTGGACGTTCTGTCTTTGTTGAGCAAAAAACAAACACACAGGTTTTATATAGTCTTATACGATTAGGCTGACTGTACTGATAAAAACATTATGATCAAGATACATATACTGATAAGTTAATGCAAGAGATATAAGTGAGGGGCAAAAACGTAAATGAGGTCCAAATATTGAAGGAGATAAGTAAGAGTATCAATTTCAAAACTGAAGAGTTCAGCTTTTTCTGCAACTTTCATTTATGCTCATGAATCTCAGTCTTTACCTCAGGCCTCCTCAAGTCCTTGGGTAGTGTTTGTGCAATTGTACTGCGTGGAAATGTACGTTGAGTATGAAAGAAAGGAATTGCATTTCTTCAGTGCACCTTTTGACCCAGTTCCTGGGGCGGTGCATTTGCATGCTCCGCAGGCTGGGTCTTGTTTTTGCTGGCGGTGGGTGGGTTAAGCTGAGTTTTGGTGTCGACGAATGACCCTTCCGGATAGATGAATCTTAGAGTATTTTTGAATGAAGCAAGATGGGTTATCTATGGGAGGTTGTATGGGTCATTTTTTGCTCGGTGCAAACTTAAGACAGGTTGCCTTTGTTAATGCTGGTCTTGAAAGTCCTTGTCAAGTGTTCCTTATGAAAAATCAATGAAGAATCGAGTATTGTGTTTTTTGTAAAAAATAATTTTCAGAATAATATAAACCATGGATCTGGATAATTGGAATCAACAAATGTTAGATAAAATTATGCATAACAATTTGACGCTAGAATTTCGATGCCATTAAATATATATTACTAATTATAATATGATACTAACCTATTTACCATCCGAAAAACTTCCCTAAAACTAAATTCTTTATGAAGTCTTTACACGTTTACGATCTCTATTTTCAGAGAACACCGTGACGTATTTATGTGCTGTATAGAAGTGATACTTGGTACTGTTGTATGCTAATACAGCTATGAGATTTCTGCATTATTAATACTAACGAGTGAATGGGTGCCTATTTTATGCTTCAGATCTCATGCACCGATTGGCGTGCGTGATAACAGGATATCAGACGAAGTTTTATGTTCATTCTAAATCTTCTCAACATTCATTTGCATTAAATATAACTTTCTCAATGTTCATTTACATCATATTATTTATAACCTTGAACCTAAAGTCATCTTGTGCTCAATATTCATATTACATGCAGTATTTCACTATAAATGATAGTGAACATTTTCAACTATATGACTCAAAACCAAAACTACATACTTTATATTTATTTAACCCATAATCAGCCAATTCTCAACCAAAAATGAATATTTAGGTAAACGAAAATCACATTTATGATAAGTTCTAAACAATACATGTGTGGCACCAAACAATAGTAAGGCGTTTAATTCAGACAAGCGAAAGCACGGCAAATAGCCAGCAGAAAACGACATATTTGTCCCTTTCAGTGAGACAGAAAAAGAATTAATTTGCTACACTAATGACAGTCTTGCATGCATCGCAAGATTTTTAGGTTCTCACTTGGTAAGAGTCAACCTTAGGAGTTTAAGTTTCTCCTGACATACGCCATGTATTGTACTTATAATATGACCAGTACTAGTACGGAGAGAGCTAAAACCATTGTCTTTTAGCGTAGGAGGAGACAGTTGAAGTATGCAAAGTGTGAGAATTCCTTTTTTATCATTCTTAACTTATTTGACTCTCAGCTGCTGAGTCCTGACTCCAACAATGAACTTGTTCATTCGAAGAAAATAGCACGGGAAATTCCTGAACTCGTTATGACATCATATATGTACATATATGATTGTAAATAGTTATATATATTATGGCTTACTAACTTCTGTGAGTACTTTAAACGAGCCTCATTCATCTCAATGCATGAAGGGTTGAAAAAAATTCACTTCAACATCCATCTACATCAATCAGTTTACAAGATTATTACTACCCGTTGTCCTAACTGAACGAAAATATTTTTATTTACCGATAATGGCTCAGTCATGTTTTCCAGACAAGATGTGAGGAATAATCTCATTTTTTCCCTTTTATGATACCTTATGTATTGAATAAATAGTCATTCTTTATTTGAAAAGTTCTGAGAACATTCCGATGTAAACGAATTTATTGACAAACTTGCGATAGTCATGAAAACATTGCCATTTTTGCTCTAAAACTATAGAATGCTCCTCTGTCTCAGTAAAATTTTACTTATCAAACTTATGCTTCCTTCTTAATTCTTTGTAACAGCAGTAATTTTCCTTCAAGAAGACGTCTATGCCAGTTGCGTCTTCTCTTAACAAAATTTCCTATTGAAACGAATGTAATGGATAGTTATTTATAGCTTTCGTAGCCTCATGTCGCTCTTTACTATTTCATGAACCTAATTTGTGTGTATCGTAAATTGCATTTTTTTGTCAGTGAACTTTCAGCAACAAAATATGAGCTATGGCCATCTTTTCCCGTTCGCTTTGAGCTAACGCTGTCGAAATCGTGGGTTTTTTATTCCTCAGTCAAATGTTTGCAATTAAGTTTTCATTCTTACGTCAGTTTTTATTGGTACGGTTATGTATGGTAACTAACTTTCAAATATTATTAGATGGAATTTTATGACTAATTTGAGAAGAATATATGGTAGTACTTTCATGCATATATATATATATATATATATATATATATATATATATATATATATATATATATATATATATATATATATATATATATATATATATATATGAACTTTTTCATTGTGTTGATAAATGTCAAAATAAATGAAATTTATTTTAGTTGCAGTGTGACACATATAAATGCACGTGTGGTAAGGCTAATTAGTAGTCCTAATTAGTGCTGCTAATTGGTAGAGGCTTTGCATGAGACGTTGGGCTAATTATTTTATTCAGTCAGTGATACTTTTTCTCACTTTCAGACTGAATAACTTTACCAACGAATATTCGAAATGTAGGCTATGTATTCCTTGTTCTTAGTACGACGG
>VCRD01000088.1:41704-107604 GCA_006783055.1 Trinorchestia longiramus
ACCAGTCGACCAAGCTGGTGATGTTTCTCTTTCCTAAATTATTATATTTATTGTTCGCTGTATGTTATGGCTCATGCGTGCGTAAAGTATTACATCGTAGCCTTTCATACTCCTTTTTCTTAAAATATAATAGCATTCATTTATTAAGCATTCTGTTCTTATTCTTAGTAAGTTGTTTCTCGTGTTTTAGGGCGTTGTAATAGTCCACCATGCACACCTCCAGTCCTCCACCCACAGTCAGAGCTGAAGGCAAAAGCAGCAATTGACATTTACCACACTCTACCTGCAGCCCTAAAACCTAGAGAAAGCTCACAGTTCGCGTGCAAGAGCTTTTTATTATCCTTTATTATATACGTTATCGTATGAACAGTTCCATGATAATTGGGTTTAGTTGCATTTTTGACTCCCAAAAAGGAGCTTGAATGCTAGCTTTGTTTTCGCTATTAAATCGTATACTTTGTAAAGAATGGCACCTTGCTTCTGACTATAGTCCTTAATGACACCTCTCTAATGTCAACGCTATTTGTAAGGCCAGAAAGCGATTTCTTTAAATCAATAAGAAACAAACCGGAGGAAAAATGCGTATTGGTTTGAAAAAAATTTGTTATTAAATAATTTAAAACAAGGCTTCACTGATAGAAGTTAGGCTATTTTTAATTTTTAAAATATTGCCATTAATAAATTTTTCAACTATCCATGCATCATTGAGTGAGTTTTAATATTTCTTTTGAGATACAGAGAAAAAACAATCATTCAGTGTGATGTGAACGATTTTATTGAGCTCTAGCAATTGTATACAATTATTATTTTGTTTTAATTCCAGTTTTTCATTGAAATTTTATACAGTTATGATACCCAGTCATGTGTCGTAGACTGTGATGTTGTAAATCCTTGTATTAGCAGCCTATTTGCTTACATTCGATTTACAACACTCGTTTTAGTTAGTTTGTTATAAAATTTGCTCATAGGTATTTCCATATATCATAATTACATACTTGTAATACTATTCGTGCGTACCCGTGATATTGAATTTTAACGAGTATATTCTTGGCCATCATGAAATTTGAACTCCTGTAGTCGTAATTTAATGGACATTAATGAATAAAACGGCATTCGAGCGGGAAAATGAGTTAAATTTAGCTTGAGCATCATATTCTCTGAAGATTAAGTAATGCCAATCTATGGCGTTGAGTCTTAAGCAAAATGTCGAGCAATGACATTTCTTGGCACTCCTGTAGAGTGTACTTGGAAAGCCGCAAGAAGAACGCAAGTCATGGCGGGGTATGATGCAAGGTTCCTCAGAGCGTCGCTGCAACGACGATGAGATATAAAGCCAACCTCGAGCAAGCCTTCGAGCAGATCATGGAGGAAACTTTCACTGCTTTCCCAAGTGTAAGCTCCAAACTTGGAAGAGGTCCAGTTCGAAGCCAACCTGGCGGGGACTTTCATATTTCACCCACCCCACCATATCAAGATTGAAAACAGTTTCTGCTGGACAAGTTGACAAATGGTGCCAGCATGATTTTGGATTCAAACAAACGATTCCTTCTCTGTCTGTCGGTTTCAAGATGAAGAAATTGACCCATAGTTTTATTTACATTGCTCGTGATTGATTAAAAACTTATAATAAAAGTTGTTTGCTCAATAAACTTGGAAGATCTTATTCACTGAAAATCAGCTACCCTATGAAATCAAGAGTCCGTAAATATTTCGTTTGAAATGTTTTATGTTATTTTTGGAAATACATATATTTTAGTGAACAGAATCCTAAATAACAGAACCAAAATATTAATTACTATATTTTATTACAATATTGCAGTCAAACACGAACGTATGTATGTTCGTATTTTATTTCAGAATTTTATCTTGTGTTTCAGAATGTTCAAATGGTAACAGATGACGTGTTACATGGAAAAACATTTCCTGGACGCTATTAGAGCAGCGGCTAAGCTGTTTAGTCGAGTGTTTACCGTCAATATTTGCTCTGTCTTTTCGTTACAATCGAGTTGCTGCGGCAAATAATCTTTTTTTAAATGATAAACAGTAGCCTGTATGAGACATGACAACCACTGCATTCTGTATTCTGCTAGTTGCATCACTAAGGAAAAGTTCTATCAGGCCACAGGTAGTGTCAGTTAGTGAACATTTAATAATTACTGGAAAGTTTTCAAGCATAAATGCACGTAAATAAGCTGCACGTGATAACCTTTTTTTTACCAGAGCTTGTTACCTTCAGCATATTTTCGGTAGCATTTAGTTTATGCATTGTGAGCACCATAGAAGGTCTCTGTGGTCAAGTCCACATCAGACATCAGCACTATACGTAGCTCACTTGACTGGTATCATACTTGGACAGCTCCATCAATGCTTATTCAGCTATAAACTTGCCTGTAATATTGAGTATCACATTCGTTAAGTTTTAATAAATGTTTTAAATCAGGGAATTTTACAATTAAGGTTGTAAAATATATTCTGCATAATAATGAGCAGGCCTTTTATACATAGATCTTCAATGAATATAATTTCGATATAAATAAATGCTATTTTTGCGTGAAACTTAAAATTTCAATAATATAAACGCTTTTTTAATATAGGGCTCGTATTAGTTTTAACACGTTGACTCCGAAGTGGTACGTATGTGTACCACTTAGGTTAGGTTCTGTAATTTTTTCAGATCCTTCTGGTGACTATGCGTACAAAGTGAAGTTTTACACCAATCAGGCAATCGGAGGCAACGTGTTAATTTAAAAAAGTTTTAAGAATATTTTTGCAACTGTTGTTTATCAATCATTGATTAAGGATAAATTGTCATGATTATTTTCCATACTACTAGTGACGAGATTGAACTAAGCTTCGAATGTAAACAGTTAATCTACTGAGTGTAGTTTTGTCCAACATAATACTTTCTGACAAGTTTCTTTAGTAATGCCATCACTTACTCTCATGTGATGTCTGTCAAAACCAAAGTTAATTGAAAATCTCATTGAGCTTATTTTAGTAAACAATAAAGTCTCTTAGTGAAGTGTAGTCTAATATATGTACGTTAATGGTAAGAATGTCCACGTACTATGCCTAACTATTTTGGTTAATTCACATCGTAAAAGAAATGTCTTGAAAATGATATCGTACGAAAAATTTTCAATGGTTATTTCTACATTTGAGAGGGCAACAAAACTGCAGTTCACTACAGCTTAAAGTCTTCAACGTTCGTCAATAATGTGCAGAACTGTAAGCTGATACCCGAGCAGCTGCGTTGCTCGTCTGCTAGATTACGGCACTGCGACCTTGCCTGTGCCATACTGGGAGGCAAATTGACATTGCTAGTCTCAGAAGCATCGCAGCAAGCAGTAGCGTTCCTGTGACCTTCGGATCCAGGCACCTTGTAGCACCCTGCTTGAGTCTGGAAGCTAACAAAATGTTCAGGCAATTTTATAATTTCTTGAAAGACTGCTTGTGTCTCGGAACTAACAAAATACTCAGGCAATCTTTACAATTTCTGGAAAGACGACTTCAATCTCGGAGCGAACAAAATACTCAGGCAATTTTACAATTTATTAGAAGACTGCTTGAGTCTTGGAAATAACTTGAAATATTCTAGCAGTCTGGATAATTTTTTTAACACTGCTTGGCATTGAAACTAACTTGAAATATTCAGGCCTTTTTAAAATTAAAATTGTGCGAGTTGGAAAGAAACAAAATGGAGCAGGTATTTTCTAAAATTGGGATTTAGATGTTATAAAAGAATTCAGGTCAGGTGTAACAATTAATTAACAAATGTGTTTTATTTAGCTTGTAAATGTAAACGTGTGAAGTGAAAGCAGGACACGCCGTGCATTTTTATTTTCATTGACGACACATTCATTCCTCTTCAGACATGCGTGTTTGCTTAAATTAAATGTACAAATGGTGCCTTAAGTCAGTGACGGTGAACTACATTCACTAAAGCCCGAAAGTTTGACTCAGGTGAATGGTGTATTTTCTAAAATTAAAAGTAGTTTAATTCGATGATTTGCCCTTTCACGTGATGACACCGCTCCTTTTACTTAGAAATGCAATCTTAATTTACAGGGAATGTTCTTGCTACCATCTTTTATGAACGAACACCAGTAGGAAATTTTGTTCTACCTTCAAATTAGAGCTTCAGTTTAGAGTTGATTTATTGTCTAATTTTTGCCTGAGCTACTTTTAATTAAAAACAATCGAGGGAAAAACTGATTTATTTTTACATATAGAAACACTTTCCAATTTTTTTATCTAAATTAACGCAATTTAGAACAAACATTGTGCAGTGTAATGAAAAGTTAGGGGAAAATTATCACCTGTACCATAGACCATCAATACTTGAACTTCAATGTCCTATAAGAAAGCACTGAGGAGATAAAATATTTGCAATTTTCCTAACAATTTACAATTGACATCTACAAAAAAAGTCTGTATTCCATAAAACAACTTAATTTCAATACTGCGTTAACTATGAGTTGCGTGGCTCCCTTTGTTCATTTTTACGGCACTGATGGGAGCGGTGACCCAAGCTGAGTTGCTGCAGTGTTTGACCCATAAAAAGGTTCGAACGCAGGCGTGGTCGGCGACTATGTTTCACCAATTTGGTAATCTTGCCATTCGCTCAGGGTAGCTCACTGGTTCTGAACTTACGGATGTCGTTCGATGCAATCATGAAGTGAAATTTTCCACTTGACCTGTGGCTTCTCAATCTGTAGGCGAGGCTGCTCTTGATGATCACTAAACAACTCTGCACGATAACTTGATTTAATAAGAGTTATAACTTTGTTTAATGAAATTTAATTCATTGGTAATGATAGTATTAGTTTTTGCTGACACAACTGAAACAATTTTTAGCAATCTGTCTGCTACAAATTTTTAGTTTCTACAAAATAACTTTATTTTTAACGTGTTCTTTCCAAGGCATTTTTTTATATGTACCTCTAGTTTCACAGTTCAATGAATAAAGGGCATTGCAAATAATATAATTTACGGGTGTTTGTTTGTTCTATTCTGCGGTTTAAATTGTTATCAGACGAAAATGAGAAAATGTCAACGACTACAACGGCATGGGACTTCGGTATTGAACCAAGAATGGGCCAAACGGCTCGTTCCTATTGCCTTATTCTATTCTATTCTACAAAATTTGTTAAAGTAAAATACTGGTTTCCATGCGTTGCCTCCGGGAAAGATGCTACCACTACTTTTGAAGGACAACTGTTTTTTGAGTTACTCGTATTCTTCCAATATACAGGATGTTCCAGCGTTACAAAATCTGAAAACAAACTGACACAACTCAGAAATTGAACTTTGAATTTCATCAGTTTGTTTTCGAGTCCCGTAATGCTGGGACACTCTGTACCCTTGCTGAATAAGACGGGGTTGTTCCGTCAAGAATTTGTGCAGCTGAAAGTTCATCGTTACAAAGTTCATCGTTTTTAACCTGTTTAACTAAATAATCAATTGAAGTTTTATAAATTAACAATAGCAGTAAATTTATGAATTAATTTTCGTGGTTAATCATGGCACTGGTCGAAAATTTGACTTCTTTCTCTCATTTTATGAATTATTACTGCTCAATCTTCTTTATGAGATTCAAAACTCAGATGTACCAATCAAATGTTTTGTAAGTATTCAATTGTCTATGAAGTGATATAATCGTGTTTTTATATACTCTTTTGAAATCTATCATCAACTCTCGAAACAAAAACATGTTTGATAAGATGCTATTATGTTTAAAGAATCAATCTTTTAGCAGATCATTTCAAAACACTATCATTGCTTTAGTGATATTTACAACAATTACTATATGCAGGGTCTTTACTTGTAATAGATTTTAACACGTTAGTATTATGTAATAAATATCACATTAGTGTTTTGTCGAGCTGTAACTTACCTGCATTAACATGAATGCAATAATCACACGCATTGCGCACACCGTCATCACCGTAATGGACGAGCTATTGTCAATCAAGTTTACTTTCAATGATAATTTGCCTATGGCAATAAATTAAACTTCTCACCGTAGCTCAGTTGGTCAAGTGCCGTTGCGTGTTGATCGCAGCTCTGTGATTGTTGGTTAATTATTTCTTATATTAATAGTAATGAAGCAGTGGCAGGTGTTGAGGTCACGTTGTTGTGGTGAGTTGCGTTCACCTCTGACGAGAAGGAAGGAAAAAACAAGCACTGAAAAATAGAACACGTTAAGTGAACAGAAGTTTTATTTCAACATTAGTAACATAGGTATCTGAAATTAATTCAACTGCGCACGCGTATATTACGCAAATTTTATTTGTTCTAAGCACAGGTATGTTAAACTGACTGAGAATTTAAATGACATAAGATGCCTCTCACATGAATTGAGTTCTGGGATTACCACTTTCTATTCTGTTGCAAAGAGAAATTTGATTTTGTACGGGTACTGGGAATAAAAATATTTTTATTGCCACTTTATGACAGTCCTTGTACTGAACAATAATGATGATGTAAGCACAGTATTAATTTCAAGACGATATTATAATTCATTTCTTGATTTCATCATGTAAAAGTTTCTTGAATTATTTGATATTATTTGACTGAATTCATTTCGTTCCGTTATTTGTCTTTGAGAGACAATTTCAATAACTGTGAAAATAAATTTACTTATAGACACTTTCTAAATTTAAATCTGTGTGACCAGCATATAGACATTTAGAACGAAGCTAAAGATTTCGCATGCTCCTTAAGCACTGGAAATTATGTTGACAGGAAATAGTCATCGCCTAGAATTGCTAGCAATGGCCAAGTGCATGCAAAACTTCGCTTACACTAGCACCTTGCAGGCGCTTGGTTGCAGTGCGTGAACTGGAGCCGAGTTAGCATATGTCGATGGCCTTTCTCTAACTATTGAAGGTGCTGCAAGGACGTTAACAGAGGCAGCCTGCTCGAGGAGAACGTACGTCGCATGTGTGTGCAACATTCGGAAGCGAACTCCTTGCGTTAACTGCGCTAACCAGAAATGCAGTCCGGACAACGAAGTTCACCAGAAAATGTTAGCCGAAAGTTTTGTTCGCTTGCTTACACTTAGTAGTAGTGTTTTCTCCTTCTATTTTTGAATGCACAAACGCTTGACCTCGCTCCTTGTAACTCGTAAGATCAACGCTACACAAACAAAAGTTTTTAAGCATTTGACGATATTGAAAGTTATTCAGCAGCCTCCGAATGATTGCATTAGTATTTTATGAACAAGCTTGACAACTGATCAAAGTCAACTGACTCAGCATCAACCTAAAATAACTGTGGGGAAATGAATGTTCAAAACTTTAAAAAACTGGTTTTGAGACATAAAATGGCAATGTGATGGAAGAATATTCCGTCACATATTCGCGACAAACCTACGTTGATTTGCTGATTCATGAGTACTGTCTGTGTCAGATGATGACCTATTGTCTGCATTTAGGACTATGAATCAGAAAACATGCTACTTACTCTTTTCAAACTAAATATTTAAGAACTCAAGTTTACCTGAAACACCTTTGTTAACAGGACGCATATGTTCGTTACCTGAACTCTATTTGCTAATTTTTTAGTGTCGATTCGGCAAAGTCATAATCTTTTTTGACTCGTAACTGAAAGCGCCAAGACGCGCTCAACAAATGACGTTCTTTCCATAACGTTTTGTCGTCCAAACGTGCTCCGTGTGATAATTTGTAGTTCAGGACCCGTGTGAACATGCATTCTGTTTATTATGATACTTGGATAAAGTTCATCTTCAGGAAAAAGCCTTAACTCCGAAACCGCAACCAGCAGCATTTGCGCAAAACGGTCTTGCTCCACAAAACTAAGTTACAATTTCACACACGTTTTTCTAGTCTTGGTACTTGTTTCTAGTCTTGAAAGCAAGCATTTTTTATTTCTTTTTTTATAATGGTATTCTTCTTGATATTGAATTATGAGGTTGTATAATGCTTTCATTTCCCGCCACATGTTTATGATGTCATAGAATCCCATTCAACGCTGCTTTTATTCACTGTTTTTAAATATTTTTACATTTAAAGGTTGAAAAGAAACGACGTTCTGTATTACACTCACGTGTCATTTTCTGTAAACTAGGGGAAGTTTTGCTCCCAAAAGCATACAAAATTGAGAGATACGAATGAAGCATGATTTTACAATTTTTTCATATTTCAAACAGGTATTTTTTCGCACCGCAACATATCTTTAACACTAGATTAAACTGTAAATTTTTGTATGCATCTCAATTTTCGTAGAATATCCCATATCTATAAAAATTGTTTTTTTTTGACACTTGAGGATCTCTGGAAAACGAAAGTCACACTTTCACCAAAATTCAAGCATAGATAAGATTGCTGTTCAAGCGAATTCAATTAGTGATAAATACATCGCACTAGGCAATGCCATACGAAAGTAGATAACAAAAAAGAAAAAATAAAGAAATCTTATTTTCACAGTTCTTTCACGTGTTTCTTTCTACCATAATTAATAAGAATCATCTTAGTGATCCACTTAAATGCTAAACACTATTAAAATTTATTCTATCGAACCATTGAATTAGAAGTTATTTCGAGTGTATAGCTAAGATCAGACAAATCTGTGGAAATATTGCATGCTTATCTTTCATCTGTTAATTCCTAACGGTTTCTGTTACCAATCCACCAATATACAATTGAACTATCTTGCACTTCTGTCTCCAGTTCCCTGCCTACTGCGCATGGACCCAATTTTTCCAACTTGTTGCCCAATCCATTGGAATAATCCAATTTGTGACCCCGTTTCTTATTCATTTATATAGTTTAATTGTCCTCATTCCTTTTCGTTGAATCGATGCTCTTTTGGGGGATTTTCTTTCATTCCTTGAGCCTGTCATCTTCTCTTTTCCCATTCATCTTCGTCATTCATGATAGAGCTGTTCATTCATGGGTCTCACGCGGGGATTAAGGTATCTGACCCACGCTGCTGCAACAGTTTTTTCAGGCCGCAACTGAGATCTGGAAACTTTCACTTTTAGTTTTGTTTTCCTTTACGGAGCGCTCCTTTCCTATGCCTCAGATAATAATCTCATTGTATTTTAATTTAATTAAAAAGGAACCTGATGTTAGCTCTTGGAACCAGAAAAGAAATATTTGTTGCTGAAAAAGGAACAGAAATTAAATCTGAATGTTTACATGCTTCTCCGTATCTCAACTCATCATTTGAAGTAAAACATATTTGTCGTAAATTTTATCAGATAAACTTTCACGCGCAAAGTGAAGTCAATTTTTGTGTACCTGATTTATACTCATTTTACTTCTTCATCAGATTTTAAATGTGTCGTAGATAATCAGTCAGCAATTTTTAAGCACAATGATTTATTCGTGAATTTAAGCGTCGTTTGTACGTCTACATCTTGAATGAATTTCTGATCTTCGTTTCATTGATCTCAAAAATGAATTCAATTTGTCTACAAGTAAATTCTTGCCCATCGAAAAATAACTTATGTGCTTTATTTTTAGAATATTTTATTGAACTAAGTAATGTGCGGCAAAACAACTCTTGTTAAGCATACTTGCTTTAGTTGAAAGAAATAAAGAAAACGTTCATTTTTTCTGCAATTACGTTCATTGACCACACGCCAGCGACTCAAGACCTTGTCTCATTCTTCTATTTTAGGTCAAGTTTACGTAGGCAACTTTCTTAACAATTTAAGCCTCAAGATGAATCCTAAAAGATTGGAAGCATCTAGCATTTATTTCTTATGTATTTGACACGATGGAATTACTGCTCCCGGTACTGCATATATAGATTTCCCTGTCATTGCTCAATTCTTAGTCGCAAGAAATTCAATTTCAGTGTCACACATTTAAATAGTTCACGCTATTGGTTATCGGAAGAGTAATACTGTTTTGTTTTAAAATATCGTATTCACCTGCGTTATTAACATGCTCTGAAACGCTTAATCTTCCATCAAAAGTTCCTGTTAGAAATGAGAGATATTGATTAAAAAGAATAAACATATACGAAGGCAGATAAGTGCACGTTTAGGATAGAAGTAAAAAAAATACACCTCAAATTGAAAGGAAGACGTCAGCTTGAATTTCAAATTTAGGCGCCGCTATTTTTACCAACATTGCACAACTTGTCTCACGGCGCTCTTGCAAAATCAGGCTAGCTGAAACTGTCTCAGTTTTTTGTAGGTCATCCCCGTTGTGGCGAGTTATTGTGGCATTAGAGACTCTCATTAGCTCGATTGTTTGGCTCTCTTCTGTCAAGGTCTATAAAAGGCCTTCCTCTAGGGCACTTGGTGTTTCTCATGCTTGAATCCGTGACATATAGAAACTTGCATTCATATATCATATTAGTTTTTTAGTGTGTTAAAATATCTTGGTTTTGCATGCAAATTCTAGTTATTTAGGGTAGATGTGAGTTGCTGCTTCACGACTGTTCATTAGACAAGCTATGCTTATATTAGTACGCCCTCAAATGACTAGGGAAATTGAACTTATTTTAGATTTCAATGTCAGCAATCTATGTGTTCTTTCAGGAATAATGAAGACCCAAATAAATAGACTTTACACGAATTAAATGCATCGATTATGCTAGCCGTAAGGAAAATTATTAACGACTCCTGTATCATATGTCATTTCCTTTTTTCATTTGCCTTGCATAGCTGTTTCTAAAGTTGACCTGCGAGGAGAATTAATAATGGTGTGTTAATAATGGAACACTGTAAATCAGAGTGTGACTTCTAAATTGGATACCTCGCTTAGATCGTTAGGGCTGAGCTTGATCACCTATATGTAGGTCAACTTAAAATCTCAGCAAAGACAATTGTTATTCTGTTGTGTGGGCTAGTTAGAACGCTCAGATCAATCATCCAATTAATCCATGCTTTCATATACTCTGATCTGCAAGGGCAAAGCAAACGATAACTTTCATTTTCTAGAAGCTACATAACTTTGCTGCACTTCTGTGCATGATGGTTGGTTAAGATTTCCTCCATCACCAGTTTAGAATGAGTAAGCTTACTGAATAAATTATGGAATTGTGAAGGTTAATTTTAAGCAAAAATTAAATTTAATCAAAAAGATTAATTTAATTAATTTTAATTATTTAAAATTAAATTTATTTAATTTAATTAAGAAGCAAAAATTAAAGAAATTTCTATATAGCATTTATTTTTTGAACCCTCTTAATATCTCTAAAAAACTGCACTCAAGAGGACATTTACATTAATTTTGATTTGGTCATACAGGATTCAATGAAGCTAAGTCATAAGCGTACATTATTTTTTATAAATAATTTGGCCACTTACTTGATGTCTTTTCCTGGAATGAAAAATTCACCCGACTTTTCCTGCCTATTTATAATTTGCTAAGTGATACTTCTACTGACAGTCACTTTCTTGGATGAGGTCGCTATTCTGTCATTTGGCAGCTTTTATCCAAGTGGAGTGGTAAAGAATTTGCCTTTCATTAGATGGAATTGTCTCAAGAGTGCACGTAGAACTGAAAATGAACAGAAGGAGCAGAGTATGTTTCAACGTGTGGTTCACAAGTAGTAATTACTGATGATTTATACGTAACAATATAAGCATGTAAACCTGAGAAATACGTAATATTAGTCTTAGTTTTTGTTTTTGTAATTTATTGAAAATGAAATTCTAACATAAAATCGTATATGAATTAACAAATCGATCACATTGTTGATGGAACAAAATGAGTGTCAAAGCTAAAACCGAGGTCTGGAAATATTTTTAATATCAATGAACAAACGAGTCAAAAGCGTCACCCTTACCTTGAAACAGTTTTGTCTAATGATTCTTCTAAAAAAACTTGAAACTGGTGTTTGAAACGCTTTGCCCATGATCTAGATCATGGCAATGCAATTATTAATTACTCCTTACATACCATTTAAATTTTAAACTATATAGACATAGAAACTTAGATTCTAAAACTTTCTCGGAAAAATCGACATCATTAACAGGATGAATGCAGGATGAGACATATGGAAGCTTCACGCCAGTTTACCGAGCGTGATATACTCTGCAAATTTTATAGCTTTCATTTGGTTAGCTTTAACACGTTAACTCCGAAGTGGTACGTATGTGTACCACTGAGGTTAGGTTCTGTAATTTTTTTAGATCCTTCCAGTGACTATGCGTACAAAGTGAAGATTTACACCAGTCAGGCAACCGGAGGCAACGTGTTAAAGTTCATTCAGCTGTCGTCAAAACTAAGCTTGAGTGAGAAACAGAGTAGGACAAAATTGCAAAGCTTTAGTTCACAGAGAAAGAACGTCTAATCGCTGAAAGAAATTTTCATTCCTACGATGCCAGCAGATTATTATGGGTGAGTTCACCACGAAAACTGCACCTGAGAGCTAATTTAATCGGGAAAAATTTCTTTGTCGTTAACAAACGTATTAAACGGAAAAGGTAAACGTAGTGTAAGTTAAAGGAAGTGTCAGTTATTTTATAGATTAAAGCTAAAAACACGTTTAGTTTCGAAGGATTTTAATAGAAAATTCCGGCGAATCAGAGCTTTGGAAGTTGGCTTTACTAAGGACCATCAGCCAAAGCACGGAAATGAACAATGTAAATCCCTTGCATTTTCACAGAATTGTCATTGTTGGGAAACTGAGCTCAGTAATCGTAAGACGAGAGCCTCCTTAAATGGACTTAAATTATCACTATTGCAGAGCTCCGTTATTATAATTCTTTTCACAATATTATATGCTCTATTCCAAAGTGCTTCTAATCGGTTGGGGAGCTCTTTGAATTTTAAAAACTGAATTTATCATTTTAACATTTTATGTTAATTCAAACCCAAGTTCAAAATACTCAGAAGCAACAGCTCGCAGAAAATGAACTAATTTCTCCGTTAGTGACTTTTTGCACGAGCTTACTCAGTGTCAATTATTGATCCTAGAATAAAAGCCTATCCCATTCATAAGGCATCGTTGTGGCTGTGTAATTGATTACCCAAACGAGGTTAACGCACCAAGTGTGAGACTTGAACCCGCACATGCAATATTGCATGAACCATGTACAAGGGGCTCCACCTCTTGCGCAAGCACGCTCTCTAGACGCCATAAAAGCAAGTTAGAAGCATAGTAGTTGCGTCATGAGAATGCAGTTGACGAACCCCTTTGTGAAACCATGCGTGGCAGGAACCGTCTTTCTTCTCATGTAGCCCTGTTTCGTTTCAAGTAGCAGTAAGCCTCATACTGGGTTCAGCCGAAGCAAGAACTGTCTTTCTTCTCCTGTAGTCGTATTTCGTGTTATGTTGCATGAACCCCATAAGGAGTTCAAATTAGACACGAATCGTTTTTCTTCTCCTGCAGTTGTGCATCGTTTCAAGTAGTATGAACCCCATATAGGGTTCATGCCGAGCTTTAACCGACCTTCGTTTATCGGGTACACACAGTCTGCGGTGTTTGTACGCACGTAGTCCCAGTGTTTAAAACCGCTTTTTTAACTTGATATCTGCCGAGAAATTTTGCATAAACTGTTTCTGTCATTACGAACAGATTACTGGCTGATAATTTTCTAAGAGTAAACTAATACAGCATCTTAAACGAGAATTTCTGGCAAAAATACGTGTCGAGATTTGAAAGATATTTATAATAAAGATGTTCCTGATTAAACGCTCTAAACAGATTGGTGTCAAATACCTTAATATCGAGAAAAATAGTAATGTTAGTAACTTCTTCAAAAATCTATGCATATCCGTGGATCCAAACCTACTGCTTTGGAATAGAGCATTTGACTCATGTACAAGTCAGCTGCAGATTCAATTTTTTTCGTTGGCTACTATCATGAAGCAATTACTCGTCTTCGTCTTGTATACATACGGACATCGTGTCAGGCTGGCAGGGCAGACGAAACAAGTGAGACCTTCATTATTTTGCTGTAACTCTGCAACGGCGGACTGAGATCGAGGTCATTTCTTTGGTCGGTCATCTTGCGACTTCCCCAGCTTGCTACTTATCTTCAATTGGATCACTTTGCTCAGCCAAAGTAGCAAGTGGGAGGGAAACGCCGAACCAGCCTTGACCCTGTTTCTCAGTCACACCTTCTAGAGAAGGCATTTTTTGCCCCTCTGTCTTATGGAATGGTCATGTGTCTCTTCTTGAGGTCTTTGGCACTCTTTATTTTTGGTCCTTTCCTCCGTTACCCTCCCCATAGAGAAATATTTTTTTATAATTCTACACATTAGAGCAAATTGCGCATCACCTGGTATTGTGAACAGTTCTAAGTTATACCCTCTCAGGAAGAAGACAGGTCGGTTTCGAAGAAACATAATGAACCCTCTCGATCACCCTCGGTAATCTTTTATATTCTTAGTGGAGCTTAACTTCTATTTGCTTTCCTTTGAGTAATACGAATTAGGTCATCATTCTGAGAAGTAAATATATGGCCATAATAGCGCTATTGAAATTGAGGGTGGTGAGAATATGATTGTGTGTGGTCAGTACCTATTCGAGGAAAAATAATGTGCTCAACTTTGATAATTTCTAATGCTAAATGAATAAGAACTGTGAAGTTTTGGACAAAAAAATTACCATCGATTATAAAACTTGGATTTGATGACATAAGTATTTAAATTGCTGGGACTGAAGATGTCAATCCAAAATAATAGGTACCTAATTAGCTCTGCTAATGGTAGGTATCATGTTTAATTGCTAAGATCTTGAATCAACAGTCTAGTTTGACATAGAAATCAGGCGTAAAAAGTAACCGAGCATAAAGCGAGAACTTGACCTATCGAACAGGTTTGCTCAGGTCAGTTGACCAAGTCGCCAAAACGTAGAGACTTCGTAGCTTGTCTTGTCCAAAATCGTGGAATAATTGCGACTCTTCGTTCTTACTTGGTGTCTGAGGAAGGAATTCAGTTCAGGGTTCCGAGTAATCAGTTGTAGGAAATGTGAAAAAATAGTACTGATTTGTTTCTGTTTGTTAAAGTTTGTTCCACAATATGAGAACCCTTAATATGTCTGAAAATAAATCGATTGAACATTGATGGACAGTATTACGTGTGTATTAGTGCAATAATCATGCAGATTCTTGGAATTTAAATATTTTTTAAATATTAATATGACCAATCTAAAGGTCTTTTAGTTCCAAGCATTATTTACTTGAAAATGATCAACCTGAACGGAAAGTTTGCTGTTGCAATTATTTTAGTTACCAAGAGAAAACTATTCTCGTCTGATATATTAGCTAGTTTGAAGTGAGTAAGAGATCTTACATTTTTCTGAGACACTCTTAACTTTTAAACGCAAATTTACTCCATCGATGAAGGCAGAAAGCCTTGGCCTCCGAAATCTGCTTTCGCCGTGGATCAACGTTCTTAAAACGAGGTGAAGACTGGTGCTCCCATTTGGACTGGCTCGAAGGCGCTTCCTAAAGATCCTTAGATAAATATAATCAAATTTTGAAATCAGAAAATTCCATCGCAACGAGAAACTTTTCACTTCTCGCAAAATGTAAATTACAACTGTTTACTTGAACAATCCTGCTCTAGTTGAGGTAGCCAGCTCATCGAAATTTTGTTACTGTAATTCAGCTTCTAAATTAGATACTGGTGAGGCTAAGGACGAATACTGTGTCTGAGAACTACGCGCTTAAATAGTTACTTATACATTCAGGGCTCTGATCATTGAAGCTGAGTACCTTCGGCTTAAATGTTTTCTACAATGATAGGCTCTATCTTCCTCAGTATGTTCCCATACGCCCTACCAATTACGTGGGATGATATGATTGTACATATAGGTGAGGCACTACAGTGGGATGGACGCTAGTTTATTGTGTCTATAAAACCAATATCTCTCCAGAGAAATCAGGTACTGATTCAAAATTAAGTCAGTGGGGCCAAATGCAGGAGAGGAGTTTCGAGAAGAAGATACAGGTTCCATGGGAAACTCTGGAGCTCTTTTTGCCCTCATGAATTATTATCGCTCAGACATCTGTTCCAGTCTGTCTGGGCAGTTAGGGGAGGCCTTTACTCTTCGTAAACTCTTACAATCTCGAGCATTGATGGTTCTAGTCTCTGTGCGTACACGATGAGTATTTTTCACTCTTCGGTGAAATTGAAATTACCCGACCATGCATTAAAAACTATTCACTGCTCTCGAAACTCAATTGTTTTAAAAACGATAACGCAGTTCCTTCTGCTGAGAATAAACATATTTTTTGGAGTGTATATCTTTCAGCTGCCAATTCGTTTCATATTCATGAGAAGAAAAGAAGTAGCGATCATCGGGAAAAAGTTAAATTTGAATTAGATAAACGTGTTAGGCAGACTCTGGTAACTTGTGTAACCCACTTACTGAGAAGCAGAAGATGTTCTAGTGATGAAGAAAGCATGGGACGATAATGATACGTTCTCAGCTCTGATAACTACATTCCAAATGTTTGCGCAGCAAGACAACTCTGTATTTTAAATTACTACAGTTGATGTGAATGCCTAGATAAATTTAAAATCCTTGTCGCTTTTCACAAGGCGTCGTCGAATTCTACTCGTTACATATCTTTCGGCCGTATTTTCACGCAAAATTTTGCATTTTAAGATGAGATTTGTCTTGACAACTTCAAAATGATCATGCAGCCAAGGTAACAAGGCCTTTTTGTATTCCTGCTTCTATAATTATGCTCGTAAAATCGTGTGAATTGAAGAGACAGACTGTTCACATGGCGCTACATCATCATGGTTGAGATGAAATTTGAATTGTTTGTGTGTTTGTAGCATCGCCAGCAGTAACGCCATAAAATGTCAATGGTTTCGTTGAATTAATATCATTGCTGAATTACTAACCGCAACTTCAGGGACTTTTTTCGACTTGTAGACGGAAGAGAATGTAGCGAAGAAAATTTTATCAATATGCCTCCTGGTGAATCATTTTTCTCTTTCTGTAATAAGTCGATTGAATGCTCAGTTTCCTACCTATTTTATTAAAAATATTTATGTTTCGTTGGAAGCATGATCACTAATCTTAAACAGTTCGCAATAAGAATTGAAAAACTATTGTACATTTTATGCATACCTGAATGAAAAAGTTTATTTTTTCTTTCTTTCTTTCTTTCTTATTGGCTCCACACATCTGTTGAAGTTGAGCAAATAGATATAATAATATTCAGTCGTCCATCAATGTTGCCTATATGAGCATTTCGATGTCGAGTATTTGTGCATGCTGTAGCTGAGGAAATTCTATCACTAGTGAGCATGGGGCAGAATTGTGTTTTGGGAAATAACAAAGTTTTATCCAGCACGTATGTGCTTCATTTCAATCATTAACTGACTGCAATACTAGACGTCTATGTTCCTGTAACTCTATAGAAACCTGTAACAGCACAAGAAAGTCTGTTATAAAGTTTAATATGGGGAGGAAAACCTGAATCCGTTTCTCCCATTAGTAAACATTGCATAGCATTCGCAAGCACCGTAATTAGTTCTTTTCAGAAATCCAATAATTGGCAGATGGTTACAAGAAAATTCCACGTGTTCATGTTGTTCATCATTCGCTTTAGCTTTGCCTATTTGAGAAGCACTAAACTGGTTCAGCTCATGCGACTCTCAGTATAAGACTTGCTGAGCATGACTTCAAGTTCTCGGATTAGCGTCATTCACGGACAGTATGTTTTTAAGCTATCTTGTAATAGTGTTATGAAAAGTATGGAGGCTTTTCTCCCTTTTCTTATAATGTATTGTAATTTCATCTTGTGTATTAGACCTTAAAACAAGGACTAACTTTTTCCATGTTCCAAATTGATTAAATACATGTCTAAAGAACGTTTGTGTTTGATGAAATGTATCTCTTTGTGATTTCATTTCTATTTATGTTCTGCTAAGTCCTAGCAGTTTTTTCTTCGGTAAAATTCTGGAACATTTGTTTTTCATTATTTTATTTTGCATTAACATGCATGCTTACACAATAAAGTAAATACCAACGCTCAAAATATTACGATTATTTTGCATGCGCTTTATTCGCTTACATTCACTTCGAACAGCCACCGAAAAATTATTTCTGTTAAACCTCAACCCTACATAATTTTAAATCTTACCAAAGAACACTACAACGTTGCTGAGTGATATTAAAATGAAGAGCAGATACTTAGGCCTTTCACTTCCTGCATGGTCATGTCGTTCTGAGTGCTTGCAAGCATGACTCCCTTCATCTCTGTAGAAAAAGTTAAACGCTAGCTATGGAGGCAAATAAAATTTAAATACTGTCATAGGAAAAATAAATACAGCAAAAAGGTAAATAAATGTTCAAAATGCCTGGCATGAAGCATGAACATCCTACAAAGGCAACAGAACAATAATTTACACGGTATGGTGTAAAAAATAACCACAATGTCGAGACCAATAAAATTCCAAAATGCATATTATGATATGAGGTTAGAAAGTGCCATATCGCACCTTCCCGTGATTTCAAATGACCTCTGAAAGTTCTCGTTCGGGCAGCCTTTCACTTTCATTATAAGAAACCAGTTCTTGAGGCTCGCGGAAACGATAAAACTCGCCTGGGGCACGCGTGCTTGGAGACTGTAACCCGCAAATTGAGCGTCTCATCATAGAGTTTCCAGTTTCGCCTGCCGTTTCGGCGAAGAATTTTTTTGAAGGCTTTTCTCCGTCTGGTTTTATCTGATAATTTTATATACGATACCAATCTTGATTCCATTTTTGATTCTTACATGTATTGTCCATTCTTTGAAGCAAATGTGAAAAGGCATTGCTGTGTTCTGGAGGGCTCTTTAAGCATTAAGCTTACGAGAATTTTTAACTAATGTGTAGTTGATTGAGTCTACAAGCAACTAGAACTCGTTTAAACCAAATAGGTGCATAATTTCTAAACTTCCAGGACGTGAAGACAATTTATTCTATCCATGAGTTTGTTGGAAAATAACAAGCCAACTAGTGGTATGAACTTTATCTTTCTTCAATATTTCAGTAATTAACCAATCTAGAAAAATTGACATTCAGAATGGCATTCTTTTTCTGGTATTGATATGTAAGACATGAACAAGTAGAATTATTCTCTATGCACAGAAAATAGTTTAGCAATCAACGTAAGATTAAGATTTCTGAATTTCAGCTTAAAACCATAACGTTCGTATTGTTTGAAAACTAGAACTTTCAGTGTTACTTGCGCATATGAAAAACAATTATTCGCATTGGTGGTTGTAAATTTTTACTTAAATATTATTTTCTGATACTGGTAAGGTATTTTACGGTACAAAATGAAATAAAAGTTTGCAAAGACTCCTAGCTGCGTTTGAAGTAAAACGCGGAAAGATTATTTTCTGCCAAAAATATTTAAAGATTGCCATTTCCTCAAAATTTACTATCTTCAGCAACGACTTGTCTTAGTTTAACTTTACCATGTAATTAACGTAGATTTATATCGGTTTTGATACAACGATTTACGGTAAAAAAATTCGAGGAGTCAGCTTAACGATGTACTGATTGAATAATTGGAAATTATTTTGATTAAAGGGCTGAATTTAGCTCGAGGATGTAGGGAGTTTGAGCATCTTGGTATAATAATTTGAGGCCGTCCCTCACCGGCTTGTTACTGCGATTCTTGAACGAGATACACGCATCGAACAACTGTCAATTCAGTCAAGGTAACTGCAAGAGCACATCACTAATTTTAATGTTCCTGTCACGATTTGAGGAGAGATGAAAGCCTGTGAAGAGGAGCCTCGTGGTTCAGACCCTTCATGTGTTTGTGTTTGAGGCTACAGATGATAACGAGTGCACAAAATATTGAAATTCATGCAAAAACTATGACATAAACTCGAACGCATACGAAAACCAAGGATAAAACGCATACTTGTATGAGAACCAAGGCCAGGACCCGTACAATTACAATGATCAAGACTGGAGCTAGTGTGTTTACGAGAACAAAGGATGTAACTCGTGCGATAAATTGTGAATGGTTCATGTTGATGCGTGCAATAACTAAAATATAAGAGCCGACACAGTAGAGAATGTCTCAGGCGATTACAGCATATTTTTTAACATTGCTGAAATTAAATTTGGTGTATTGTTAGTTAAGGTTTTTTCAGTAGCTTGATATTTCTTAACTACTCTTTTCAGCTTTTAGTGTATTTTTTATATTAAGCGGTTTTCAAATCTAGTATATTTAGGTAAATGTATGCCATTTCAGTACACAACTGATGTTGAACCAACTACTAAAAGTTGTTTTGTTCACTCTTTTCATTGTCTGTTAAATCTTACAATAATATAATGACTCATTAAATTATCTACAAGTACGTTAAGTTTAAAATAGTCTTTGAACAAGCATCGAAACACATTTCAATAAACTTCCAACCACTGCACTTGCTAATCGAGCAACACAAGCGACCTTCCCCGCGTTGCGTAACGCAGCTCATGCTTGGGAAGATCTGTAGAGCAACTCACCCTACGAATCTTGTATGACAGCTGCTACCTCTACCTTGTTCCCATACCATGTCACGGGACCTCGTACCGGCAACGCTACGAATGTGTAGGCAGTTCACACCACATGAAGGTCTTCTGGGGAGCATGGGAAGTGATATTTAGAGCTCAATGACGTTGGTGATGGCATGAGAAATACTGCATAAAACGTGAATATTTTCGTAACCAAAATGATTCAATCGATTCATTTTTTAATTTATTGTAGATTTTAAAAATTGTTTGTTATTAGTAGTCTGTGAGATCGAATTTGTCACATAAAATTCTCAACCTGTTTCAAAAAGTCTCGCTGATCAATAGTTCATTGTTCAGTTAGAGTATTATAAAGCAGTTAATAATTCTTTGAATTTGAAGTTCAAAGTCATCATATAAGCCCTACAGGAAGAAAACAGAGATCACGTACTGGTAAAATTCTTGCATGCCTTTTTATTTTTTCAGTTTCTTGTTTGTATGAATGCTAGTGTAACTGCATGCAAATTTATTGATTCTCAGGGATTAGTCACGGACTACCTTGGCGTGTGCGATCCTCCATAACTGTTGTCTTGTAGAACTTGTTCACACAATCATCTCGAACTCGAAAACCCGGAATCGTTTTTTTCACCTGAACCCATGAATGGACCAGGAATCTCTACCGGTCTAATTCCAGGAACTTGATCTAGAACTGGATACTTGTGATGATGCATGAGGAGAAATGATCATTTGTCGGGTCACCCGTGCTCCGACCGTTAGCTTTGTTTTCTCCTTGACCTATACCCCCGTGCTGGTGCACGCGGCATCCCTGTTGCAGTCTTTGGTCTCTGTCATATCTTGTTCTTCTTCTTGTTGGTGTTCTTCCTTTACAGTCTCTTCCTCTTCTCTCTCTTACGACAGAAGCTGGTCATGGAAAATCGATTTCTGCAACGTGTATCTCCAACAAGTGTACAACTCGTTAATAATGATGAGAGTCGTTGAAGATCGTAGAAAAAGTATCAATTTTGGCTTGGAGTAAATTTTTAAATGATGTTCCGGTAGTACAGAAAAACGTTTAGAAGGTTTCTGGGGATGTCTCATGTTTTATTTGAAAGCTCATGTCCTAACGTTATTCCAAAATTAATTACTAACTAGTTACGTTTGTCATACAGCCCAATGTTTTTATGTCTGATATACAAAATGAATAACCTATATTTCATACAAACCTCTCGTCAAGAGTTTTTTCAACACTTTTTATGTGTCTCGAAATGGTTCACAGCACAGGGCATACTGAAAAATTACTAGTAATTCATAGATTCTCGAACACATGCTTTAGTTTTGGTTCTGCTTTTCATTATCACTTTATACAGGGTGGCGCATAAGTAAAAGCCCCATTTAGGATCTCGAAAACAACAAAAAATCAAATTTCAGTACACCGATATTTTCAACATTCTAATACGAAGTTTCTTAATGTTTCAATCAACAAATATTTAATAACTTTGATGTCAGTGTGTGGTGCTTACTTGCTGGCACTTTCCACTTGCATTAACTCAAGTATCTGCAGTTAACGGCAGGCTGAATTGAAAAGATGTGGTCATTCTGTACTTATAGATCCATCTTGTCAGCAAATTAAGGAGTATCTTCTGATGCAACAGTACTCACTTTTGCTAGAAAGCCAACAACATTTACTTTCCTAATTTTGTTTCTGTCTTATTGATATAATAATTCATTCACATTGCCAAAAATATTATGAATGCTTGTATTGCTTGAAATCAAAATTGAAATCATTTCCTCTTGTGTCATCTGTCTGTTGAACTTGAAAGAGTAGTTTTGGTCCTTGGCTAACCAGAGAGTCATTGCTGAAATACTTAAAACTTGGGCATTGAAGGACAGATTGAAAGAAATTGCAAGTAATGAAGATGACAAGCAAGTCATCCTTCCCTCCATCCTCATACAGCAACTTTACTACTCCTTTCCCTACGTTTTTTCTCCCCTCTGCATCAATCTGGGAAGAAACCTCCAGCTCCCTTCGAGGAACTTTCTTGATCTTTTTATAAACACGACATGCTACTCTATCACTCTTCCACTCTGTACACTCTCTCCGCTCTCTCTCTCTCTCGCTCCCCCACTGCCTCAGAGAGTATCATGGCCCCTGGTTTACCAGGGCAGTAACCGATCATGCATGGTACTGTAAACTGGCGAATGATATGTCACTCGATAGCAGTCGGCGAGAGCACAGGTATGTTCCTCAAAAAACAAATAACAGGTATGTATAAAATTCAGTGTTGTAGAATATGACAACACTTCTTCATAACGTTGTTTAGCAGAAATTTCTTGAGAAAATATTCATTTTTAAACCGTTTGAAATAAAGCGGAAGGAGCGATATATGTACAGTACATGTCTCCATACATGAACTCACATAGAGAGATGTAAATCCCGCATTCTATGTAAATATGCATATATATATATATATATATATATATATATATATATATATATATATATATATATATATATATATATATATAAAGGTATATATTTATATACCCTGTTAGATCATATAATTTTCCGTGAATTTTCGTTCTACGTAAATTTCAAGAAGCAGAAGAATGAGTACTGAGACTTAGTGTTGGCTAAATAAATACGTAGACTTTGAAGTCTTGCTGTCCATCATACTGAATATATTTTTTCTATTCGAATGTTTATATTGGTGCAGTCACAAATCAGGATTCGTAAACTAGTCGCCTGGAAATATGATGATGAACATGTTTTCTCTGAAATTAGCACGAATATGTTTTCACACAGTATGAATTACGAAAATATACTTTAATGAGTATTCTTTTTATAGCATATTGTCTAATTATTCCATTAATGACATCATTACTTAAATACCCACGAATAAGCCAAGACAAGTATCATGTTCAAGTATAGGCACTCCAACTATATAAAGCAGCGATGTATTGAATGGCAACCGTCATATCTACCTTTACCATTTAAATGAATCTTAATTCCGGTTGCACATTCGTTTTTCTGGACTCAAATTAAGTTGAACACAGCTTTAAAACAGTTAATGGGCTTAAAAACGGGTTTAAATCATAATTTATGTCATAAAATCTCTCCATTCTGTTTTGAAAAACAGCACCCAGTAATATAAATAATTGAGTCCGTCCTCACAATGAATATTATTAAAATAAAAGCTGCATATTACTCTGCAAAAATAAATACTCTGCAGGCTATTTCTCACTTGTAACATCCTAAATATTTTTTAGGCTCTAGGTCTGTTTTTTGTGCACACCACATGACTTATTTCGGAGGCCCATTTTCAGAATCTCACTTTACGATGTGAGTCCAATGTCTTTTTATTGAATGCCTCGAAGATATTTTCTCGGCTCATTTATAAATGCAGGGCGCTTTCCCCTGTGCTTGAACTGGATGTTGTCTCTGACAGCCCGCCTCATCATTCTTTATTTTCCTTTGACTGCAAGAGTTACAATTATCAGCAAACATATGCTGTGTGAATGCACCGTTAGAAAGCTCTTCAAATAAATTGAAATTAATTATGAAAATAATTAGTGTAAATCACGCACGATTTCTCGCTCACTAAACTGGAAGCTGTTAGATGACTTCCAACTCGTTCCAAATGAATCCTAAATCCTTCAAACGATACAAGTTCGACGTTTTATTCCTAGTTATTATAATTCGAGAAATTTTATCGTTCTGTCTGGAAATGGTGCGCAACATTTAAAACTGAAATCTAACTTTCCTGATCCTTCTAGAAAGCGTCATTAGCAGGAGACTTTCTTCCCTGCGACTCCTGAGTCTTGACACTCACATGTGTGAGTTATTTTGTGTTACGGCGCTTGAGTGAGTCTCCAGAGCTCATTAAGATAGTGGCATCTCTACAACCAGCCAATGCAGGGACTTAAGCTCGTAAAATAGACAATAGTAGAATCAAATTCTAAAGACAATTAGATGACCTACTGAGGTGAGTTTTCAAGGCTTCATCCTTTTATTTAAGGGCCTTTTTCCAACGCTTGAAATGCGTTATTTCCTCTGAGATAAATTACAGAAGTCTACGACAATAATTGTTTCCCTTCCAGAAAATTTCATCGCTGAAAAATTTCTATGAAAGAATTGTGTTAATTTTCATGTCACAATGAATTGAGCTTGACTATAAAATTCATTTGTAAATCTCTGTAAATAAAATGTTATCGAAGTTTTGCAGTGAAATTTTTCCATCAGTCAACCACGTTTGTGATGGTGATAAAAATGATGACACAAATAAGAAGGAAAATACTATTTGATGTAGTAGTAATAATTATAACACAAATAATAATAATAATAACGAGCATTGCGTGGGAAGTTAGTTACATGTACCAAGATCTCGGGCTTAATAATGCTTTTTCATTAGATTTTTATATATGGGGTTAAAATATGCCGTCAGAGACGTATAAAAAATATTTCTGTTATATAAATATCATCTTCAGTTTGTCTTCGAAGTATCCCGTTCGTCAACATTTATTCAGTAATGCTGGAAAAAATGATTGTCATTTCATAGTTCAAGATCGTTTCATTAATTTGAACCATAGATTATTTGATCATTTATTATTATAATCTCAAATTGGTGGAGTAGTTGAATTTAGAAACAAGACTGGGCATTGATTTAAATTGTAAATTTCTCTCGCTACTTAGAATTTATTTCAGTGTCCAAATGCGTGCACGAGAAACAGAGGTCAATGCATCTTCCGCCATTACAAAACAAAAGAGTTCAAAGTTCCCTGGCGTTGACCCACTTGACCCTGTAAAAGAAATATTCACTATATGTAAATTTAGTGTGGAAGGTCGATCATTCTTTCGTCCCTTTAAAACCAAGATCCATCAAGAAATGGATGTACAGTACGTTACCGGCCGCGTGCCTCAATGAATAGAGCTCACTTGTATAGACGCATGAGCATTGATTTGAGAACGATATGAGTTACGTATTGAAAGCTCATGATGCGCTGAAGAGTCAACAGTATGCGTTCGTGGGGGTAGCCCATGTACGTGATGGTGTGCTCTGGGAGACTGTGAATGACCTTGTTCCACTTTACTCCACTGGGATGTCTTTAGCTCCACATTAAACATCAATCTCTGCTTACCTATACTGGGAAGTTACATCTCCGCCGCCATGATCAACATATATTGCCATAATCTACTTTCGTCGCGATCTGCGTCATTGTCTATGGCTTCATGACTGCATTCTTAATTGGACTACACTAATATATGCATATCTACCGAACGTTTCATTTCGATCCGTATTCTACATATACGTAATTTACACCACTCCGTGCAATACGTTATGAATCCGTTGCATCAACTAAGCCATACATTTCTAGCATGCGTGTGACCAAAGCAGGATGACTTTGAAGGTAAGGAAGTGAAACAAAGTGTTTTATCATTCATGGTCTTCCGAAAACAATTCATTACTCAGTAAACTTGTATGTGCTGGGATCCCTGACATATAGCAAATGTATCTGAAATACATTGCGTAAGCTTTTCATAATGAATTGCTTGAAAAGGTATAGGTCTCTACGACAATCGAAACGCAACAGCTATCTACAGAGTATGCCCTGCATTATTCCTTGGAAAGTTTCGATGTTGTTTGAACGAGAAATATATTCATTTAACTCAGCCAGTTGAGATTTTATTTTCTTCATACGAGTATTTAGATAGTTTTCACCTACTCGCCTCATGAATTTTTCTTTCTCCAGGTCGTGTCCCCTATTTTAATCTATCTTTATTTTCCCGTAATTTATTTGTGGTACCTAGTTGGATTTTCACAAGTTTGGCTTTTATCACAAACTTTACGTATAGTGCTCTTTCATTATGTGTATCGTTTGCCCTATCATTAGCAGTACTGATGTCACTACCCTTCCGTATCAAGCTATGCAAAAAACTAACGACGTTTTAGCGACGTCTGTACAGACTAATGGCGGAACGTAACCTCAATTTCGCTGCCTTGGTAAATTCAACAGGCCTTGGACGTGATGGAGAGTGAATGTCTGCGTTTCCCTTTCTTTCAACGTACAGACGCCAAATTTCCGTAGTCGAAATAGACGCTCGTCCTTAAAACAAAAATGCGCCATCCAGTGAAAACGAAATTGAAATGAATTAAAATGAAGTCATTTGTCCCTCTCTAAAAGTCTCACATGAGTGGTCAAATTGGGAAGCCTAACGAGCGTCTCTAGCTTGTAATGTACGTATGGATGTATGGATGTAGTTCGAAAATTTGTTTGCTTAAGTGATAAATCGTGTTTGTTACTTGTCGTACGTAAAGGAAATAAGTTTCTTATCGTTGTGGTTCCTCGATGGATATCAGCGAAAATAAGGTAGTTTTCTTAGCAATTGTTACTGCATCTATCAAATATTTATTTATATAGTTCTTTTGCGTGTTTGTAACAGCGGAATTCTTCAAGCAAAACAAAGACTGCTATGTTCTAGATGTATGAAATAGTTTTTGTGAGAATATCATTGCCTGTTGAATATAAAATCAGCAAGCCTTTAAAGTCGATAACTTGAATCATCCGTTACATATCATGTCAAAATTAATTATTAGATGATCAGAGGTAAGGCTCCTATTAGGAGATACCTTCAACAAAATCAACTTTATGTGAAAAGATATTTATTTTGAAACCACCGTTCCATGGTTTTTACTGCTAAATATTTACGTACTTTGAATAATAGATGCTAAAATCTTGAAGCAGTCGTGTGGGAACTCTTTAATTTACAACTAAAAGAGGGGGCAATAAAAACAGTAAACAATAAATCAGTGAAGCAAGAAACGAGGACAAGAAAAATTAAAGTTAGAGCATTCCCTTACTATTGGAAGCAGCATAAGGTTATCTGTAGAAAAATTCAAACTCCTAATAGAAATTGTATAATTAATCTATGAGCTTGGGAACAGTAAAACTATTAAAAAGACATTTAAAAAAAAGTGTCAATGCTTTACTCAGATTTAGGCAACGTTGTTCTTGAATTTTGCAAGTAGAAAACCAGGTGATTTTCTCCTGCTGATCGTAGGCGAATACTCAAAAAATCCATGTTTCCTCGTCGTTGACTACTCTGCCAGTTCTCGTTGTTTAACGACACTTAGATTTTCGCAAACGTATGCACCTCAGGAATTGACGGTTGTTTTGACACTGGCGACAGACTGGAGAGGTCAAGGTGATATAGTCAAGGCTGTTCTTTCAGAGGTTCTGGTACGTCACTCAGCTGTCGTATTCTATCATAAGATGATCTGATCCTCAATTACTGGCTCATTCAAAGCATGCCGCCTCATCTAACTAAAATCAAAGTACCCAGATCTCAAATTATTTTTAAATAAATTCTATGCTTATTCTGATGATATTTTACCTAAAATTGTTTTTTTGTTTTTTCTTGAAGTTTCAGAGGCTTATAATACAATAGCTTATTTCATTTTATCTAACTTCCAATATGGTGCCGAACTGAACTTTTTTGTAACATACTTTCCTTCTTTGGTTTTGTTCTACTTGAAACGATCAGTATTTTTCCTTGGTTGTGAAAGATTAGTTTACATTTCAATGACTTAAGATTGCTTGCATGTGCATCCTTCCTCCATGTATGCAGGTGAATCTTGAAATTTCTCTCGGCGCCTTCAGTTCTCGATAAAAACAAGTATTCTTTTCTAGACCACACTATAGTGACTCCCTCAACCGAGTGAGAAGCGCGCATGCAGAACATATGGGCTGTTGGAGGTTGCCATATGCTCAGGGATAAGTGCTAGAGAGTGACCAGATGAGACTGCGATGGAGAGTCTATTGCCATGCAAGGACTTTCGCTCGAACTTGAGCTTCCTTCTCACTCACGCGAGGAAAAACGTCTTCTTCGTTAGCGTCTCCTTCAGTGTTCCCAGAAGTCATTTATGCCGCTGCACTTTTAGAATTGCAGGAATAGAAGCTTCATTGCAAAACAGTAGAATTATCTACACATGTTATAAACATTCTGCAAATTACCTGCAGAAGTATTTGAAATCCATAAATAACTCGCGACTGAAACATCAAGTTCATCAATTGATACAATCATTAGGAAAACAAACGTTGTAGTTGTTGTGCATTTATTTAAGAAGTATAACGAAACTTATGAAATAGGTTCAATTATACCTTAGTCAAACTAATAGACGTAACTTATACAGACTTGTAGAAATCCTGCAGGTGTGTGAGAATTGTGTTTTCAGCTGAACTTTATTTTTTGAAAGCAGTTAGGTTATTGTTATGTAGTTAATGACACCCATCATATGAGATTGTGTACAACTTTTTTGAACTCATTTTGGCTTTGTTTAGGAGTATAAATTGCAATTTGAGGCAGAATTCATTTCAAAAAATGCATTCATTATGAACAAAAGTTTTCTTAACTGATAGGAATATTTTTGTCAGATAAATTCATTTTCGAATTCAAAATACATAATTTAAAACAGAGAACTCGGCCAAATGACATGGCATCACAGTAAGGGATATTTATTTCCACTATTTTTTTAAATGGATTAAGAAATTGTGAACAACAAGATATTCCTATCCAATATTTGCAATGACCCGAAAATATGGAAGTAGAATCTTTTTCAAGAAAGTTCAATTCTTTCCAGCGTCCTGCCACTGCACAGGCATACAAAAATATCATTACTGTGAAGCAAGTCTTTTTCTACGAGTAATACAGTCATTAAAAATAATTCAAGCAATCACTGTTCCTCTGGACGTGCATCAATCTATTAAAAGCTCATCGATTTAGATTCCACTCTAATATCTATTTGAATTTTGAAAAGAAACAGTTGTTAAGGAAAACAATTCTAAGGCATAGACAATATTTAAATTGCAAATACTATAGTTAAATCTATAATTAATTACCTACCTTAAAAAACTAGGCAACCTTCTAGAGCCTGGACTTCATTGGTGGAGTCTGCCTCGTGCCGCTGAAAACTTGTTCAGTATTCATTAAAACCGATTCTAGCATCACAAACTGGATAAAGAGGGTGTGGCAAGTCCGCAGGAACAGGTATAGAACACAAATTCAAACTTTTATGCATAGGTCTATAGTAATAAAAATAAACTGATAAGTTGTTCTTGGGCCAAGCGCTGTAGAGGTAATGTGTTCAGGAATCATGGCCCCAAACACGTCATCAAAAGATCGACATCATATCCATGATCGATATCATATTTTGATACAGATTCTTGTTTGATAGCATAATTGTTCTCATATTAAAAGAACAATTGTAAATGGCAATAGAGACAATAAATAAATATATGAAAGAGCCTATTTAAATTGCTGCAGAAGTCGCATAGCCACCACCCAGACTGAGCATCGCAGCACTAAACACAACGCTATTTTCTCCTGCGACTGGTGGCTTTCACCGCCATATTGTGTGTCATCCATCACAGAAAATGCAAGTGATCGATAATGGGGTAGCTAAAGGGAAAAGGGCACGGAGAAATTCACCATGCTCATGTTATTAAAAAATGATATTTTCACCATATATAGTAATGCCAAAACACGTAGTTTAGTTATTATGATAGAAGGAAAAATATTTTTGGAGGTTTGAATTTTTAGTGTATTTCTTAAGAAACAATCTCAGACAAATCTCCACTGCCAAACCGCGGTTTTGCATGTTTGCTGCAGGGTTGATAGAGTCTATTCAATCATGTGCTTCAGAAGTACACTTGTTTTTTATAATAGGTTTGAATTATCCATATATCTAAAAATTTAACTTGTCTGAAAAGTTTTGTGTGAGATATGCGTAAAAACTACCGTAAAATCGTAGTAGTACTGTGATTGATACTCGAGATAATTTGAAAAAAAAATTATAATAGTTACATTACGTTAAATAGCATTCTGCTTATTTAATTTCTCCGTTGGAGTCATTTAAATGAACAGAAGTCTGGAGTAAAATCCTAAGTTCGTACTCAGAATTTTTCTGAGATGAACTCATAGAAGAACTTGAGGGAGCAAATGATAGAATTCACTCTAGAAAATTCGAATAAATGAAGAATGTTGAGAGGCCATTACACTTTGTGTTGCCTTCATGTATAGTGGACCAGGACGTCCCAGCAGGAAGAATGGTTGGATTCTTGCAGTGTTTGTCATTCCATAGCAGCAAACTGTGCCCTGGCCGGAGATCAAAGTTCTCACCAATTTTTTAGCGTCTCAAACTCAAATAGCCCGTTCCCTGACAACAAACTGAGTTTTACTCTCTGTCAGGTTTAAATTTTCGCAGCTGCTAGACCAATTTCTAATTTAATGGCGTAATTCTTTAAAGGCAAAACAGTAGGTACAGTTTTTATGCTTCTGGGGGAGAAGGATAAAAACAGAGATAATGGTAAGCTCTAGAGATTTAAACCCCAAGGCAAAAAAATCACTTTTCTTTCTGAAAGTTATTTATTACATATTATTAACAAATTATTTTAAGAATATTAGATTTCCTTGAAAAAGAAAAAGCTTTGAATATATTTATGACAGTCAAAATCATTTTCAGTGTATTCATAGAACAAATAATAGTTGTTCATGCATTTTTATTTTCCAAAACTACGCATAGATTTCAAACTCCAGAAATAACTAGACTAATTGAATTTGATTGACCTAGCTTTCAATTAAATACTTTTCAAGTACTGTAGGAAACCTCCAGATTTAAGGGATTATCTTTTCTTCAGTAATATTCGATTAACTAAGCTATGATTGTGAGCTGTTCAAATGAACAAGCACAATGAGCACTTGGATAAACATTAACATAATCGCTGTGTTGTCCTTGGTTTCGCGCGTCATCTTCGCTACTCAACAGGCTAGAAAAACTAAAGTTTGTGAACACAGTCAACCTCACATGAACCTGTTCAGAAGCGCCTTAGCAACAAACCTGCATCGTTCAAATATAGACGTAGGTGAATATTCTTAGAGAATTTTACTTGACACTTTAGCACATTGTCACAGCTTTAGTTTTAGTTTAAATGATTAGCTAATTTACGAAAAACACGAGTACACAAGACTGACTCTTGAAGTTTCTTAATTATTTCTTATAATGGTAGAATGGACATAACCTTTTTTGTTGATCTCAACTTGCTTTGTTATCGCAAGTGTGCACATGCATCCACCACGCCCTATGCTGGCTTCCACGGTCACCTTCAAAATCTACAATTGTCGATTTTTGATACTAGTATGTTACCAAGCTGGAACTTGAAAATGGTTCAACTAGTGCCCCGGACAAAGCTGCTGTTTATGTCAGAGTTATGAGAGGGAAAGATGGATTTCACAGAACTGCTGGAGGAACTCAATCAAGCATTTGGAAATGAAGTAGTGAAAATATTTATCAGGTAGGAAATGTTGACTACTTAAGCACGTCAATAAAATACGTATTTCAAACGTTGTATAAATCTTGCACTGATCATATAAAAAATGGTTACATATCATATTCAATACCTGACAAAACGATAGAAAAGCACAATTTTCTTTGTATTTATTCATCGTTATGTACAAGCAGAAAAACTAGTCGTATCTACAGCTTAACTTTCAAGGATAAATCTTTGTGCCGGCACGAGGGCATCGAATGCTGGTCTTGTCAGTACAGTCGCCTGTAGGCATTCGCAGTTCGTGAACACCAACTAATACAGGGTGGCCCATAGGTTACTGAACCTTTTAAAAACGCTAAAACTATAAAACCCATTGATATGGGTAAATGTTAACTGTTGGTAGTATAAATATACCGAAAATTTTTAAAATCCCTTCTTCAATATAGAAGTAACCTCATCTCTTTACCATTCTTAGGTTTATAGTTATAACGTTTTTAAATGGGTTAGTAACTTATGGGCCATCCCGTATTAAACAAGCTATAATGCTGAAATATTGAGTTAACTAACGAGTTCACTTAAGAATTACGTCTCTTCTTATGAGCGTCACTCAATTATGCATCAAAATCTGAAATATGTAGTGCAATGATATTGCTCCCTGGAGATCAACTTTCGTTGAACTTAAAGTTTAATTAACTAAGAAATGTAAGCAAAAAATATGTTGTTAATGCGTAAGGATTTTATTATCAGTCCAAATGATTTGGAAAATTGCTAGAAAAAGTGTTGTAACATATTAAAAAATATCAATTAGCTTACCGATAAATGTGAAAACTACTGGAAATAAATCTAAACATGAAGTCTTGTATTCGGCAGGCTGTGTGGTAGGTATTGTCAGTCTTTTCAATAATTATGTATGCCAGCTCGTGACATTTCCAAAACAGTTATATAACATATATTGAGATGCTCTCATGTGTATTTGTAATTTTCTGTTGAATGTGAAACTTAAATAGACTTTCTGAACAAAAATTATCCGAATCTATTTGTATGTCCGAACTTTTTATCTGTATCTTAGTGAAAATAGTTGAATAAAAAGATATATACAAGCGATAAGTCATATTGGTAAAGTAAGATCTGCTGATAAGGCTAACGGGAAAGCATACCAAGCAAAACCAATGATATGAATCATCACTTTTTTCCGCTCCGTAACTGCGTTGGCTTCCCTTTGAAGAACAAAGAATAATTCCCGCAACATGCAGGCGTTCGCGTTTGGCATTCAGGAAAGGAAATGTCGCAAAATTGACGTCGCGAGTAGATACTGCGCTCGCTTGCACGCACCTGATCAAATTTCGATCGTTCATTGTCTTGTTCTCCGTTCACTTGCATGACGTCACTGACATAAGGACGACTTATGCAAGCATAAGACATGGATCGCATAGCGTGCATCAGTTTTACTGCGACTTTCATACAAACTTTTTTTTACCAAATTTGGAATTGAAACATTCATACAATATACGCATATGCATTCATGATTTTCTTCAAATAGCTGGATGTTTTTTTTTCGGCAGTGGTTAAAATAAGTTTATAAAACTAATATTTTTACTTCTTCACTTCTACTTTTATGCAATTTTGCAATTTTAATTTTTTATATCCTCGACGTACTACATACACCTACATAATTTCAAGACAATAATAAAAAATAACTGAAATGGTACCCAGAGATAACGACCTTCATTTATGCTGTGCATTGAAACGAAAAATCAAATTAGTTCCTGAAAGAGAACTGAGGGCATTATGGCCGTGCTTGTCAGGTGTTATATTATACCGTAACTAAAGGCTAAATGTGCGAATATTCAAGCCATTTATTGACGATAAAAAATAAATTGATGAGTTCTTCGCATTGTTTCTCTTTGCAAGCACTGAATGGTGTCTAGACGTCTAATTATTCACTAATACCTGACATACCCTGCCATTTTCCATCATACGATGACGAGGTATACATCATTAACCTGCATCAGCAGTGAAGCACAACGTGTTTTTCACATTACAAACTGATTAAATTTCACTAACACGATACACAGCGACTGATTTTGCAACGAAAATATAAATTGATATATATGTATATATAAACTCATCTGTTTCATTGCTACGTATGTGACTCATGACTACATTAACTATAATGCACTTTTTAATCTAAATCAGGGGTCGGTAAAGTGGTCGATATCGACCCCTGGGGGTCGAGGACAGAACTCAAGGGGTCGATAAATTTATGGGGGTCGGAAGGGGGTCGATTTAGGATATACATATATGGTTGAAGTTAGTTTTAGCCATGCGAATGCGATTCTAACAAAGCAGAGAAATAGACTAAACTTAGAAAACCGTGGTGATTTACGGTTAAAGCTTACCAATTTTAAACAAACATCAAAAGCCTTGCTGCCGCTCATCAAGCTCATCCATCTCATTAATATCAAGTTTATTGATAAATTGGTAAGTTAATGTATTTTTCATTATTCTTTTTTTGATAAAAAGCATGTTGCGTACTTCCATGGTAGTTAATATTAATGTCAAGTAACACATTTGTTTTATATAATTAAGTTCCTATGAATTTTTCAACGATAAGTATTGTTAGATTTCGAAAGAGTAAAAATTCTCTATAGGAAGGTAAACTTCTATTCTCTTCTTTTTTACTTTATATCAGTGAAGACTGCCTCTTTCTCTTAATATATATCTTCAAACATTGTATAGGGTACAACATAAGATTGGTTTGGTTTATAACATTTCTCTTTATATGTGGTCATCAAAAATGTCAATAATGGTTTAACTTTTTTTCACCTATTTGTATGTGTGTGTGCATGGAGGGGGTCGATGTAAGTACAAATATCCTATGAAGGGGTCGACGGGTAAAAAAGTTTGCCGACCCCTGATCTAAATCATAGTAGCCCCTGAAAACTGCAAGCGACGCAGTTCTCGTGTGTATTACGCAGACGATTCTGTAGTGAAACGACTGAGAGTATTTATAGCACTTGAAATAAGCTACAGGTTTGAAATGACATGAAGAGAGTGGATTACATAAAAACTCTTCTGTTATTAGGATTTGATCTTATTGACGTAATCGTCTTAGTTGATTTTTTAGTATTATCGTAGAAGAGGCCTTCCTTTGAAAAAAAGCTTACTCCTCTCTGTGTCGTCGGAGTAGTTTCCTAAAATTACCCCAATTTCTATAATGCATATGTTGGCCGAATGAAAATAAAATGCACTAAATAAAGTTCCGATTTTTTCACATTCATACTTCGGATACGAGCCTGATCAATACTTTATTTTTTTACAAAAATACACAGCTTCCCCCAAAGTTTCTTTGCGAGAACGTGTCACCAGTGATCCCATCAATTGGATGGTGCTCATTGGGTGAATGAACTCCTAACTCTATTTATCAATCTTAACATTTCCCAGTTGTCCCTTCTTGTCCTGTAAAAGTTTGTAGAAATTTTCTACAAAGACATAGTCAAAACGGTATACTCGGCGAGTGACGGTCGTCGATAGGAAGAGAATTATTTCAGTTATCATCTCGTACATATATGATGTGTTTGATGAGACGTAGGAGGCAGTGGTTAAATGCAACCCGTTGAATATGTCGTACTTCTAAGATATGTCCTGTGGGATGTAGAAGGCAGTGGTTAAATACAGCTTATGTGTGCTCTGTTCGGGAAAATGGAAACAGTTGGAGTTCAAGTGGCATGTATGTTTAAAACCATTTTCAATTTTTCTGCGGATTATGGTATTGAACTTTAAAAGTTGGGTGTAGTTACAAATGTGTGTCTAGTACTTTACTATCTTTTATGATAGATACATCTTATACAGGTCAGAATTGTGCTACAGCTAGTACGCCTAACTCTTGGGCTAATGAAGTAATTTTAGCGTACGTATTGGATAACTATTGAGATGCTTGATAGTATGTGAAAACTCTTGTGAAAAAAGTTGGTATGAGTAATTTAATTTACAATTTTTATCGATATTAATGTTCTCAGTATTTTAACTGCACGCTGCATAAGCATGATATCGAAACGTAACAATCCCCTAACAAATCGTGAACAATATATACAATTTATGAATGAATATATTCAATTGTTTGTTATTTACATCAGTTCAACTGTCATTACTGCGCTCCTCGACATTGAGTTTCGCCCTAGCCTGGGAGTCAAAACCGTGAGCTGAAGGACAACAGCAAAAGCACTCAAATATTTGCACTTATAATTCTTCTAATTCAAGTCTTAGGAGCATTCAAATGATAGTAAACTAGCTAGCAACTGAGTCGCAGTTGGAGGGTTGCAGGGAAGCCGCTTCTATCCGGATTTTCTATATAGTTGTTGAGCAGTTCTTTTCTATCCCTTAACGAGTACTACAAGGAAGAAACCCATAAGCGATGGAACAAATGTTTTTTCTGAGATACTGTTTAAATTTTCAAAATGTAAGTATATGGTAGTTTTTATGAGCATGAAGCATGACACCAATGGGTTCATAAATTATCTAATCTTTCCCATGCGATTCAAGGACAAATGTTCGTAGGTCCTAATACAAGACCTTGTGGAACTCGTCGTGACAGAAGAGGTTCCTCAGTTGAAACTCAATTCCTACCCGCCTATTGTTACCTGTTAGAGACACACCATTACAGCCAACAATATTATTATAGGATAATAAAACATAAGACACCTAGTTGAAATCTCCAGAAATTACTGCTTTAAGATCTTGTTTGTAAAAAATGATAGACCTGGTAAATAACTGCGGGCCTGACCTGAATATTCTGTTCGACCTCGGTGTAGTTTTTCATTTATGATTTTATTTGTTGAAATTTCTATCAACCTTTTAAAAAAAACAGAAACTGAACATTGAAATTAATCTGTTGAATAATAATGACTGATACGCAAACATAGCATCGAATGCAGGTGAGAATAAGATAATTCCGATGTACGTATAACGTGTAACTAGTTTAAAACGATGAAAAATATATTCACTGATTGGTCAACTCTCAAGATTGATTGCTATTAGCTCTAAAAACTTAATGGTCATTTTGTACAGTATGTTTCAACACAATCCAGTAATTTTATCTAAAGTAGTGACAGAATTTCCAACAGATATCTTCAAATCCATTATAAATTTGCCATAATCAGTTTTATAATTGTTTTTTCGCAGGTCTCTGATGAGAAACAATGACCGGAAATTAAACTTTTCGCCCGTATAAGATTGTCTCATAGCAAATTCTCCTTGAAATGCAAGAATTCTTGCTCCACTTAGAAAAAATAACGAGCTTCCTCAGGGATCGCTATTATACGTCTGGCTTCCGTAAAATTTTCCATTCTATCTTTTTCTTTTGATCTGCAGTCTTTGTATTACTGAGAGCAGGAATGAGGCACAATGACTCAAGATGTATTTCATCTTCCGCATTCGTCGCTGGTAATAAAATGTATCTCTACAGTATCAGCGATCACCTTGAAATGAATGGGGTTTATTCCTCAGCAAGAATTCGTGGCACTAACTCGTGGGTATTGGAACCTCAATGAAAGGTTGAGATTTTATTGCTAAGAAAGCATATCGCATCGTCAAATTTCATGATTAGCAACAAATCAAAAGTTTAAGCGAATATCATTCACGTATAATATGTAAGGCAAAGTTGAGAAATTGGTAGAGAAAATATACTTAAACATCAAGGTGACCAAATTTTTAAGAAATATTAACAATATCAGTCTCTTCATTCATATAATTTTTGAACGATTACTTTTCTAGTTCCACTAATGTGTGTCGTACGCACCTAGTCACGACGCATGACGCACGGCATATCAAGACGGATGACCGTTGCTTTTCGCGCATGTGACGTCACAAAACGTGCATAAAACGTCACGTCAGGGCTAATTTTAGAAGTGATGCGACGCTGCTTCCGTGATTTTTGGCGTTAGTAATTTTCAACGGTATCGGCGTTATGTGTGTGAAAATTCTTGAGTTATATCGCAAAAAAAGTACAGGTCCCGACAACCCGGTCTTTCCGGGGGGTACTAGTTGCGCATCTGTAAACTTGTCGCTGCTATGAAAGAAAAATAAGCTTATGCGGTAATTTTCCCAAATAACTCAAAGCAGTCATTATTCTGAATTAAACACTCTTAATTTTTTCATGAGTTTTACCTTAAAATCACTTTCTCCAGTCACAAATCCAATAAACAGCGACCAATTTTTTATCAGAATACATTGTACCACTGTAATTGGTAAAGGAGGTACGATTATTTTTACTACACATTTTAACTTGTGATGCATCCTGTTTGTTTACCCATAAGGAACAGGATGACAACCAATCATTGAGCATTCGAAAACAGAACTTTCTGTCGTCTACACTGATGTCTTCAAGTTCCTTAAATAATTATATGTTTATAATGATTGTTGGTATATGCGCAATATTATATTTTGAGATGCACAAAATTTGTACTAAATTATACAGGGTATCTCAAAACAAATGTACTCACCCTTTAACTGTTGCTAACATGCTGTCTTCTTTGTGTTGCGTGTGTGAGGTTTGAACCTTTGCGAACATGATTCTTTAATCACATTTAATCATGTTCGCAAAGGTTCGAACCTCACACCTGCAACAAAAAGAAGACAGCATGTTAGCAACGGTTAAAAGGTGAGTACATTTTTTTGAGACACCCTGTATAGCTGGTTATCCTAGTCAAGTGTTGAATATGAAGCTAGAAAATGCATTTACACGCAGTTGATCAGCAAATATCGGTGTGTTCAAGTCTATCCCGGAGAGAGTGGTCTGATAACGTGCTAAGCATTGAAGAAGCACGTTCTCTAATTCTGCTACATCAGGTAGGCTTCCAAAAGGTCATTAGATGTTTCTTCTGAAAGTCCTCATTTTCTATTAAGAAATATCCAAATTAAGTCCAGAGATGTTCCTCGTAACAGCACAGTGCCTTAGGAAGCCGCCACGCAGCCTGTGCGTCATCAACCAACTTAGTGTTATTTCAACGACTCCTGAGCACATTTCCCTCAATTAACCCTCTAGTTTGGAGCGCGTGTGAGCACGATGGTCGCATGGGTTCTGACCTCAGCGGGGCCGGTGAAAGTGCGTTACAGCGTCGCTCCTGCAGCCCGCAAGGCCGTCAATAGAATAAGATTGAACTCGCTTAGCGCTTGAAAACACACATTCTTTGACTCATGGAAGTGATCTTCTAAAGTCTTCGCTGATTTGACTCTTCGTATCATTCGTTATTGAATTTGCCAGTGTGATCTTCACTGATGAATTAATTACGGTGGAGCTCGTCTCATTCATTCGGATTCCGTGCATGAATGTAGAAGGCATTGCCAAGTTTGTTGGTCACTTCATTTTGTTGTTCTCATCATTACTCATGGAGTAACTTATTGATAAGTACATGTCTAAAACTGAATTTTGTAATCTATTCAAAATCAACAATATTAGAATAATTGAAGTGAGCTTTCGATGAATTTGAAAGTTTCTGCATGGCTCCGTAATAGCATTTGTTCACAAATTACGTATTTTACTTTTACAACAGTCTAATGTTCGCCCAAAATAGTTCCTTGTTTTACAGAACTACAGTTTCAAGAACTTCTAAATTAAATTGAATTTTAATAATTTTGGATTAATATATATAGAAGCCAGTTAATTTTTATTACATGTTGGCTATGTAAAAGTAAAGTGTAGCTCAGGACGTTCCAGTGATAGCCAATGATGTCTTTCAAGTATAGAACATCATATGTTACAGAACTAAAAGTTTGGTGATTGATAAAAAAGCTATGAAGAAATATCTGCCAAAACATGTCGAACTGCGCTTATTGACGTCAGGAGCAACTCTCTTACTTATGCATATTATATTTTGAATGCATTTGAAGAGCTAAAAAAAGTAACTTAGGTAACTTTTACAGCTAAAAGAATTTAAAGATACGACGCGTTAAACAGGCATGTTTAGTTCTTTCCAGCTAGACAAATTCCCGCAAATCCTGCGTACTTAAAAGCTTCTGGACTCCGTCCAAGTTTAGTCGAATCAAATAAAAACTGACATTTCAGCCTAGTATCAAGTTGGTAATTATTTAATTGAATTTCAAGTGAGTCTCATTTGTCCATTGCTATTCCGCTGTACGTCTTCCAGTAAAAGAACTGACTGATCAAAATATCAATTTTGCTGTATGAGTTCACACCGCGTAAACTTCAAGATATTATTATGTAGAATTGCAAAGGTTTAGTCAAATTTGAAAACCCCCGAACGCCAGAAGATAACCGTTTATTTACAACAGGAATAAAGAAGTTTTTGCAAGGGGGGTGATTTTGTCGTACATTAATTATTTTAAACATAACGCAATGGAACAATGATAACGTAATGAGATTCACTTCAATTGATTTAGAAAAATCTTTTAGATTGATTGATTTATAAAAATCCTTTAGAAAATTTATTTAGGCCTTCTGTGCCTATGATTGAGAAATAATAATCTGAGTGTTATAAATTTACTTCAATTACGTGAACTACGCGATTTGGAATCTTATATTAAAGTTCAACTTGTTCACGGTGCAAATTTGGCTTAAATCAAATTTGAAAATGTTATCGAATGTTCATGGACAAACACAATCTGCTACAATTTTACGTATCAGTGAGATATTAAAGTGAACACATCGATGAACACATGTAGAAGCAAGCCCACAGGCAGTTGCTCAAGAAGCAATTATTGGCAATTTACAGCTTTGGCATCACGACCACTCAGACTAATGAGGAAAAAAGCGTCCAGTTCAACACTTGGGACATCATGACCTATGCAACCTCCAAAACGCTGAAATTGCAGATGAGCTTATCTATTACAGTGGGGAAAGGGCGTTAAAATGAGCATAAACCACTTCTCCAGCTTCGATAAAGCGGAGAATCGTGCTGGTCTTTTCAGTAGGTGTATAGTAAAACAAATCCTGTGCAAGCATCTTTAGTACTATAGCTAACGGAGAAGTAAATATCTAAATATTTATTACATTTATTATAAAGACTTGCTAAATCTTTTAAAGAGTAAATTAATGCACCGAAACATATATATATATATATATATATATATATATATATATATATATATATGTGTGTGTGTATATATGTGTTTATATACTAATAAATATGTACATATATACGAATAGTATATGAATGTATAGAGTTGAGAACCAGCTCTAGTTCAATGCATTGACATAAGAGTAGATTAGTCGAAGACTATGCTCTAGCGACATCAGAATCCAGAGGAACTAGGATTAGAATATGATAGTTTAGCAATTAGAAACTGGAAACGTTAGAAATTAATTAAGTAAACTATGACCTAAAAACTGAATTGTATGCTATGATGGAGATATGCCCTATTGTATTTGCCCCCATGACAACAGAATATCAATAACATTTCCAGAAGCCTTGATGCTTCAAAACCACGAAAACCCAAAGTAAGTGAAATATTTCATGTTTCCTCATTTCTTTGACACCAAAAACGTGTCTACATGGATTTATAGTCCTTAACTTTTTGAGGGTTGTGGTACTGTTATAGCGATGTAAAAAATAAATATTGTAATGTCATGGGAGCAGTGAGGCTTTATGATTGAGAACCACGACGTTATAGCCTCCTAAGGGGTCCCCAGTCATGGATCAATGTGACTTGGACAAGCAGAAAGACACGAGAGTTACAAAATCTGTGGTGCGTTCACTCAGACTAAATACACGAACAGATGCCATTTGGCAAAGGAATGAATGCAGTCTTGTTACGCAATCTCTGAATAACAGCCCCACTTCCGTTAGAGGTTTGCATATACAAAATTTATATGCATATTAGTTCACATACCTGTAACTCTCACCCGTGACCGTGTGCAAACTGATAGTTTGACTGAGCCTTCTGAACTCTTGCAGTATGACTCTTATCCATGTTACGTGCAATTTGTACTGCACCACGATTGAATGACAGAGTGTGTTATACCTCATCCTGTAATCTCACTAAACTGTAAGAATATTTGCCAAGAAAATTTCATTATCATTTCTGTGGAAACCCTTTACCAGAAGATTCAGAGCGACTTGCACGGAGAAAGAAAATGCAAAAAAAAGGTTTTCTAACAAACCCTCCTCTTCCTTCCTCAAGCTTGATTCGAATTTCGGTCTGTAGTTTCCCATCCTGACAAGCATCCATTGCATCGTCTAGAACACTCCGTGACCGCGATGCTCTTTATTGAACTTTGGTCGAAATGGCTGGAGTTGACTCACTCAATTTGCTCATGTAGCAATGAACTCGGACTCCCTTATTGGGCACGCCACAGAGCAGCACAACTTGAAGGAGCATCACGCACAGGTGGACGACACAGTCATTAGTACCAATACGTGGCCTCCAATTATCATGCCCTGAAAAGTGAAGGGGCAGCCCTGCTAAGAATGTTTTGTCAGAGATTCCTTACGTGTTTCAATGAGTGAAGTTTTCGTAAAGAACTGAAAGATCTGTATTCGAGTTTCTGCTGGTAACAATGTACATAGATGATTCAGGAGGTTAAAAAGCAAACATTTCAGCTCATTCGATAACATAAGGTACAGCAAGCAAGTTAAACAGTTATCCAATATTCAGTGCGTTGTCTTCATTGTTTACATGTCACTGAGATAGACCATGAAGATAGAATTTTAAGTTTTTGACAAGTTTGATCAAATTTTAAATCATCTTCTCCCTAAAGGAGACGTGAAGATATCTACTCACAGATTCATGAGCACATTCAGGAAAATGAATTGTAAAAACATTTATGTATTACTTTCTGTTCCCTTATTCACAGAATCAATCGATACTATACTCGTACAAATAACTCTTACTTTAAATCGCTGTGAAAAAAACGAGCTAAACTCAGTCCTGTACTGTTTTATCAACTGCAGCTTAGTTGAAAATGCAATCTTCAGAGAAAAAAACGGAACAAAATACCATTAAATGTAAGATTAAACCTAACTTGTGCCTGTGGGTTAAACCTAACTTGTGCCTGTGGGTTAAACCTAACTTGTGCCTGTAGGTTAAACCTAACTTGTGCCTGTGGGTTAAACCTAACTTGTGTGTGGGTTAAACCTAACATCACCAGCTTGGTCGACTGGTGAGCGAATCTGCTTGCGAGCGGAAAGACCCGGGTTCGAATCCCGCTGCCGACATGGCTGACGCAGCTAGAAATACAGCATGGGACTTGGGTAAAACAACCGAATAATTATCGAAGTAATCATCCGACTCAAGAATGGGCCAGAAGGTTCGTTCCTATAGCCTCATTCTATTCTATTCTAGATGACAAAAAAATTCCTGTGAAATTACATATATGCTTTCTGCACCCTTCATTTACCCTACATTGCCTGGCAGTCTGGAATGAATCCATGCAAAATATACCCCGACTTTCAATACTTGGTAAGCAGACTAAAGCGTTGCGCAACACAACACAGTTAAACAAGCAAACTTGATTGCGTCTTCTTGAAGCTAGTTGGGACTTTATGTATCACATCTGTGGGGTGTATTCACTTCAAACTGACATCTGTGCAAGTATTTCGAATGAAAATATTTGGTAATAATTCATTTCTGCAGTGCTAATGTTTCTTTGAGAGTGATTTATTTTGTTTTTTATTTTACTACATATCCTTGTTCTCAGAAGTGGATGACATGAGGATGCTTAGTCATATCTGAACGATTGGGAAGTAGATAAACAGGATCATTTTAAGAATGTCCGCACTTAAACCACCACGTCAATGTTTTCCTGTTTTTATTCATGAATATTTTGAACAGGAGATTGGAATCAAATGTTTTTTCAGCAATATGGGAAAATTTACGTACCTTATGATTTATTCGTACCAGGGACTTGAAGAGGTCAAGTTTCACCCTCACTTGTTTTTTGGCATGATGAGGCAACGTGAGCCATCAAAGTTCGTTCAGGAATAGCCTACTGTTTGATACGACCATTCAAGGGCACCCATAGCTGATACATTGATGATATTTATTACATTATGACCAAAGTGTATAACGTACAACTCTACTTTTGACACTACCTGCGGCTGATGTCAATGTACGTGAATTAATGTTTCGTTTAATACCAACAGTTGACAGCGTTCAGGAATGTACATGACTAGTCTTGACTAATGTAGGACGCAGACTGGAGGGTGTTGACTATACACTGGAAAATGGTCAACGACCACACCCAGGGCCATGGGAGGCAAGGTCAGGGGCATCCGGTGGACATAGACGTCGGTCGACAGTCGCACATGAATGTGTTTTGCCCCACCGTAGCCCAATGTCATGTGTGCCATATGGACTTCATGATTATACCATAAACATACTTCATGAACACGAATTTATGAAAACAATTCTCTATAAAGTCACTTTCAAGGAAACCAACCTTTTGAAAACAAATACCAGGTCTACGAGTCAGGTCAAAAATTCGAAAATACGATTCACAAACGTGTAGTTGAAAATTAAGTTTCGGCAATACATGACATAACAATAATCGTATATTTATTTAGCTCCTAAGTCTTATGAATACGAAATGTATGAAAATGAATCTCGTTGACATCTCTTTCACGTACACACCTCATGAATATCATTCACGTGCACCTACATAGTGTAGATTCTTCATATATGTTTTAATTATTGTTAAATATTTAAAGAAAAATTAGCTGTACACCCGTTAAGAAAAAAATTAGTTCTTATTCCCTTGATAACATATATGACTTAACTTTTGAGATTTATATTTTGTGATGAGAAGAATCAGCCTGATATCATTTGTTTTGTATAAGTAAAAGACAACTTGTGCTACACAGTATCCCCCAAAAATGATTTTCAATTGTCAAAGTTCATTCAGAGATGAGAGACGCGTTGACGACGAAGCTTAGTGAATTGAACTGTGGTTCTTAATTCCATGCCAATGACTCTTTCATCATTGATTGTTTCCGACGCAGAACGAGAGTAATGCCAGCGTCCGCATTTTAGTCAAACCCTTGTAAGTCAGACGTCGCTTTTGGGAAGACACTGCGAGCAGGAGCTCTGCTTCTCGCGTGCTAAGTTTTTTGTGTTCGTGAGACAATGAATGAATCATTTTTTCCTAATGGACCACGATAATACAACCGATTCTCTAATCATACACGAAGACAGAGGTATGATAAACACTGACAAATATAAGTCATTTGAAATGACGTTTTCTATCATCAAGTGCACTATACATATTCTTCAATTAAACTATGAGCACATTGTTGATATCATTACCTTATTTTGAAGGGTACTTCTATCTTATTAGCAGCGAGCAGACTTATTCTTACAGCATCAATCCCACTATTCACTGTGGCAAGAGTGTTCTAGTTTGACTTTCATCAATGAAACACATTTTTTTGTGGCTCTTTCCCCATTAATCTAATTTTCTTTCTTTCTCATGCAGTAACAACAAGATACTGTTTTCAACACAATTTTTTATTCAATTTAGATAATAAGGAATTTGTTATGTCACTTTCCCATTTAAGGACACATAAGTTCACAGGTTTGAAACATGTTTTGTTATCCTAAATCCCTACATACTGTGCATGCCATGAAAATATTTAGTAATTCACTTTTTTGAACAGAAAGCTTAGCATTCACGTGCCTCCAAGGCAGATAAATACACTGTCTTTTGAACAGGTCTGAGGGGCCAATTAAAGTCGTACAAATTATGTTTCATCCCTGTTTTTAACTAAACATTTATTTATTTATCTCTTTGATGATGTCCTCTAAACATCGCTTTGCGCTCATTTTCAACTTTTTCTGTTTTTGTCACGTGCATTTGAAGGTGTGGTCTCTTCGAGTGAGGAAACGAAAAATGTTCAAAAAATTTCATTTCGAGGGTCAACAGCAAGGTCTTCCAAGCAGTTTTTGAGCTCATAAAATTATCTCTAAGAAAGAACTTACGAAAAGGATTACAGGGTTTCAATCACTAGTGCTTTTAAGGTTGTAAGCAAAATCTTTTTTTCAAACAAGTCGAGTTCTTTTTTAAATGTATCAATCAATCGTTATTTCCTTTACATATGTTGCATGGAAATTGTCTAAGTTCATATCCAGCAGTTCAAACTAAAATTGATTCATAAATTGATGCGTCCACCTGCTTCGATGACACTTCAGTGCATTTGTAAACTAACATTGAGCACTTTCTTCCACCTCTCGTGGGAACTGTTGTTACAAACCTACATTTATTTCGTAATTATTTGTTAGTCATAATTTCGTTTTACGATTTCAATGCCCACTTGTTTTGAAGTAGGGTGATTATTTTCGACCAGTAACTTGACCTTGCATTTTTTGCACCTCGCAACATTCTCTGGCCTGCAATTATAAAATCTGCGGGGTCGTGCGCCCCCCATTGACTGATAGATGCCCCCCTTTTCTGGCAGGTAATTTTCCAGGTCAGGAAAAGATTATAACTTCTTTTTTGAGTGTTCATCACTCGTGCATTCTGTGTTCGCTTTCAAATCTCTGGCCATGACTAGGTGTGTCAAAGTCGAGCTTGTGGTAAAATCTGACTCAATCTTTACCTGATCTTACCTCGTTCAGTGTTACTCTCATTTTAATTGAAGTATAACGAAGTTTCTATGTCAAGTTAATCCTCATTGACTCTTCTTGTTTTACAACTTTCTAAACATATGCTATGTGTTTCCTGCTGCAATTCTAATCATTTTTGTGGAAATAAATGGCAATGAATTGTCAAGTAATTTTTGGAAAAAACGTAAGGCGATACCTTGATATTTTTTCAAACAAATTTGAAATTGCATGAAACTCTATGAAACACCGCCTATATGTAAATATTCATGCGTAGATCACGAGAAACAGTTCAGTTTTTACACCACTATCTTCAATATTTTGCTAGTGGATCACAAACTTTTGTTGGCGAAAAGTACGTCCTCGTAAATTGAAAAATGTTCTGTGGCAAACCGTTTTAAACGGGAATGTCTGACCTAATGTGTTCCCTAATCTATTTCTAATCATTTTTAAGTAAATAAAGGACAATGATTTTTCAATTAATTTTTGAAAAAAGGTAAGGCCCTTATGATATTTTTTCGCTAAAATTCGAAATTACACGAAACTCGATGAAACTCCGTCTATAAGCAAATATTCATGCATACATCACGAAAAACACACACTTTTTGGATAACAGTCTCAGATTTTGAGCCAGCGAACGCAAAACTTTAGTTGGTAAAAAGTACGCTCAGGTAAATTAAAAAATGCGTTGCAATTTGTAAAGTGGTGAAACAGTAATATCATTTTTAATTTTTAAAATAGTTTCAATTTATCCTCACGATTTAAATGATATTCAACGTTTATTTCAGTAATCAAGTTTTCCACTTAGTTTCAGGTAATTAATATGATTCACCTGGGGCAAATGATTTCAGTGGTACTGCTATCTCGTTAACAATATCAGTTGATCCTGTTACCTTATGCAGTTCACAGTGACGGCCTCACCGACGTGTTCAGCAACTCGCCTCTGTTGAATTGCTTAGTAAATGACGCAATTTTTTGGTGTCTGTGGTGAACGGATGAAAGTGTAAGTATAGGAGAATGAAATGTTAATTTCTTTGTTAACAGCATGGTGAGGTAAATGTTGGTAAAAATTCAATTTCATGTCCATAATGCCTGTCTTCAATTTATTTTACTTGAGTTCAATAAATGAATTTGCACATACCGGTACATTTTCTTCAATTAAGATTGCTTTACTCAATTGAACATCTGGATACTATGTCATATTTATTACAGTACTTCATCGAATAGAATAGTGCATAGTTTCCAAAGATCTCTCGATAAGTTTTAGTTTAAACTTTCGTGTAAGAACCTCGGTGACTCTCTTGAATTTCTTAAGTGGATAGATATTTATAACTCGTACATATTTTCAATGACAATGAACGAAATGAAGGTTAGGCTGTTAAGAAGAAACCGCTAAGCAACGACACTTATGGAAAATATCAAGTTTAAGACCACGATGCTAGCCTGCGCTGAATCGGCTGGTGGAAGATCACTAGTTTGCAGCTGGGTAATAGCTCGCAATGTGTTAGTTCCATATCGCTTTATAACTCATTCGGATTATTTGAAACAGAGACGAACTGACTGTAGCGAGCTTTTATTAACACGTTGACTCCGATTGCCTGATTGGTGTAAAACTTCACTTTGTACGCATAGTCACTAGAAGGATCTGAAAAAATTACAGAACCTAACCTAAGTAGTACACATACGTACCACTTCGGAGTCAACGTGTTAATAAATCTTGGTTCATTAAAATGCCAACCAATGTTCTTAATTTTGCCGTTTTCATGCCATGACATTTTCATCGTCTTTTATCATTGTCAGGAGCCATTTTCCCCGTTCATTCTATCGAGTTTTGGGTGTGAAAATTTTATTTATAATGAAAAGTGTAATACAATGATGTTACGGTGATGAATGTATTGACTTGATTGAAGTATTTTTCAAACGTGCAATAATTATTACCAAGAACTATTTAAAGTGTAATTTTACTTAAAACGCTCTTTTTTTATTTTTTCACCAAATTCCAAATGGGATTGCGTATTATGTCCCAATGTCAGCAATTCACTTAACACGTTGACTCCGAAGTGGTACGTATGTGTACCACTTAGGTTAGGTTCTGTAATTTTTTCAGATCCTTCTAGTGGCTATGCGTACAAAGTGAAGTTTTACACCAATCAGGCAATCGGAGTCGACGTGTTAACAACATCACTAATTTCCCTAATATCGACAGTAATAATGTATAAATTCTTGATCAGAATTATCATGAAAATATTCGAATCGCCAACTGAAAGAAAATTTTTGCCCTGTTACAGGTTGTGGAGTGCTGCAGCGCTGCTGGTGGCCATGGTGGCATGGACTGCACTCTCGCTGGAGCTCGTAAGCCCAGCGGTTGACAGGGTGCTGGAAGATATGCAGCTTTCTGATCCACACTTTCATTTCAAAAGATCGATCCAGCAAATCCCGCTCGGCACTGCTGGATTCCCAATTCCTATTGATATTGATCCTATTCCTTCAGGTGAGTCACTGTCCTGAGTCTATAAGATGCTCGTTGTTTTCAATTACCATTCAGGGTTGCTCTCTCTAAAATATCAACTTGAAAACATTTGGAAGTCATTTCGTGTAGTAATTAAGTTCTTCACCTATAAAAAAAACAGCATACCGTCATTAAAGATATAACAGGTAACTGAAAAGGGTCATGCAGCTCCTTGGATTAGAAATTATGAAAAACCACATGAACTTTTTTGGGCCCCAAATATTTAGTATAATGAATACAATTTTTACTTTTAATTTAGATGAGTATGCTTAAACTTAATTATGAAAGTTGAATTCACACTGCATGCTACACATTCAAGCTCATTGACTTAACTCTAAGGTGTCTTTTGCAACGCAAGTATCAATCCTACGTGTCCAGAAGCCTAAAATTTTGCTTACGAACACCGTACAAGCATTAAAAATTTAGTTAATTCACTTATACCCTTCTAGGGGAAAAAATTTAATGAACATGATGAAGGCCCTGCATACTCTTAAAATTTGACACTTTTTTATTCCAGTTGTGTATCTTATTGCATAATAAAGTGTCAACGTATACAAGTACGTATCTAATATCGTCTTCGTTATACAAGCGTGTGCGTAAATGACATTACTTAACAGGAAGAAAACGTTACATTCAAGCTCCTATTGATCGCTGGTCTACGAGTAATGGTGCATCACACGTCAGTAGTCGTACTCAGGTTCAAGTGTAACTATGCCTCGAATATTGGTACTCATTCCTGGGTCTAGAAGTAACAATGCCTAACATGTCGGTTCTCAAACCCATGTTAGAACAGAACAGAATGAGGCTATAGGAACGAACCTTCTGGCCCATTCTTGGGTCGGATAATTACTTCGATAATTATTCGTTTGTTTTACCCAAGTCCCATGCCGTATTTCTAGCCGCGTCAACCATGTCGGCTCGAAAGCAGATTCGCTCACCAGTCGACCAAGCTGGTGATGTAACGTTGTAGATGTAACGTTCGAGAGTAACGATACTCACTTATCGGAACTCATTCCAGGGTCTAAAAGTAACAATTCCTAACATGTCGATGCTCATTCCTGGGTCTAAGAGTAGCAATGTCTAACATGTTGGTTTTCAAACGCAGGTCCAAGAGTAACAATGCCTCACATATCGTTCCGTGACATGGGCAAGCAGGTGGACGCAGCTACAGCAGCCATCAACGATCGCTTCGACACCATCGAACCCGCCATCTACAATAATGGTGAGAGACGGACGTTCTATGGTTCGATAGACTTGTCCAATTTATTGCCCTGTAATTGTTGCTCTCCACCTATTGAAGCGGTACCGTTAGGATAAATTGTCCATTGATCTAAATATTTATGCTTCGGAGCTGTGGTACTGGTGGTACCTGCTACTTTCACTATACCGATAATAGGAGGATGTATGATGGCTTGACTATTTTTGGTGAAGTTAGTCAGCGTAAATAAGATGAATTTTAAACCTAATCGTTGGTGCAAAAACAATATTTTCATGCATCCGAAAATATCTTTTGCATCCCTCTATATGCATTTTGATATCCCAAATTTACCTATGTTTCTACTTTAAATGTCATATAATGCTAAATTTCGAATTTCATATAATGCTAAATTTCGTAGACACTGAAATGTAGACACTGAAATGCTCAAATTTTGTAACTTGTTCAGGCGTGCGTCAGATCCCTGGTACCCCCGCGTGGTTCATGGCTGCATCGCACAAAACTAAGGTCATCGCTAAAAACATCTCGAGGATTGCGCTTATAGCCGAAGAAGCCACCAAGTACATGGCTCAAGAGTGAGTACTGAATTGTTACCCTAATTAGAATAGAATAGAATAGAATAGAATGAGGCTATAGGAACGAACCTTCTGGCCCATTCTTGGGTCGGATAACAACCGAATAATTATAATTATTCGGTTGTTCACCCATGTCCCATAATTCTTGGCTCTGCCTTTAGTTTTCTAACAAAATGCCATCATTCTATGGTCTTATTTTTCCTTAATCCACGTATCTACCATTGGTTAACGTATTAAATGTTTCTCTATTTTTCTTTTTTGGTTTGAAGATACATAAAACAAACATAAATGAAGAATAATGGATCGTGGAAAGTTAAAAAATCGTTGGCGCTATTTTCAGTGTTTTGTTTTTGTGTAATCGATTTCATTACAATCATGAAGACAAATTTGGATTTGTTTTTTTCATAAACTGGAACAAAAGTTTCACAAAACACGTTCTTACAAAAGTCGAAATCTGATCTGCCGCAGTTTCTCCGCTGTAGAAGTAATGTCTACAAAAAAGTAGCTTTATTTGAAGCTTGATGACCAGAAAGAAAATCTGTAACCTTGTTGAGCTTAATTTTGGATTAAAATGTAAAGATGAGTCTTTGGTATAAGTTCAACTCTTGAAGCTCAATTCATGTTTACAAGGACGTAAATTATGCCGTAAAAAGGTAATAAACTTTAAGGCCTACAAATTTACAAAAAAAGTAATTTTAAGTACACCTGATCAAAATATTTCGAGCTTCCATTTACGGACAAGATAAAATAATTCAGCAGTCCATAAATTCAGTCTTGCATCGCATATCTGTCATCAATTAAAATTACATGTTACAGAAAGGACTCAACAAATGAATTAGAGAGGACGTTGAATTTATCCATATTTGGAGTTTCAGATTTTGTGAAAATCCTCAACTTTCCCCGTAAGTCAAAGTCAAAATTCTTTGTGTTCTACATGTTTGAATATTTTGCTAGAATGTAGACGAAATAATCGTTCTGATGAAAGACGGTCGCGTTATCTGCCAATTTTGAAGTCACTGATAGTCTCGCTGTAGTGGCTGCAACAGCCCAACACAGCGCGAGAAGGAAACCGTCAGTTCACTATTAGCTCAGTCTCAACTCTCCGATACTGTCTAATGATGAAAACACTGTAATACTTTACACAGTAAGAGGCATTTGGTATAATTGCTCAGTTAATATAGAATGTAAACTTTTGATTGAGTTCCTAGTAATTATGAACTTAATTTTCCAGATAAAATCTATTTAATCTCCTTTTACTTAAGGACAGAATTAGGCAACACAAACGAGCCGCTTAGTTCATTCTTGGATTGATACCCAAGTCCCATACCGTAACTTGTTACCCAACTATCAGTTTCTAAGTGGAATGAAAGTTTAAGCAAAACCACATCAATTTTGTAGACAGAGCGTGAGGTAAACATTTTTAGAAATCATTACCTGCACATCAAAATTTAACCACATTATTTAATTTTTTGTGTCAGAAACGTTGGAAAACCACCTAAGATAAAGAAGTATGAGAAGTCTCTTCGACGTTTTGCTATGTCATGTACGATGGGAAAAGCAGAATGCAAGTCTGTTTTCGTTGGTTCATTGACCCAATTACTAGATTTATGCGGTCGATTGCGCTTTTTGTAGTAATCAGCGACCGGAGGCCAATCGAGTGAACAGGTCCAGTCTAGGAGGAAGAAGTCGTTTAAAAACATGAAGGAATTACAAGTGCCATTCTTTGAAAAAGTAATTGAGGAATTGCAGGTACAACCAGTGAAAATTAACTTGTAATCATGAGCGTCACTCTCGGTGAAAGTTGAAGAATTTCGTTGGATGTCAGTGAAAGTTTTTGAAGAAGTGCATGGGTCACTGTAGGTGAAAGTTTTTTTTATCAAATCCAAAAGCGCAGAGAAAATCATTTTGGCTGATTCATTTAGGCTGGTTGTAATAATGTATTTAATTTGTATCGTACAATGTGAGCTCAACACCTCGAATAATTGTTTTGGTTTTGAAATTAGAAGCGATAATTTCGTAAGCCAGTGATTGTATATTAATAATAAACTAACATTGAACACTATGATCTTGCCCAATCTCAACTGTTTCATTGGATAATGAATTTAATATTTAATTTGATTTTGTAACTTGTTAATACATATATCTAGTAATGAAGTTTATATTTAATTTCATTTGGCAACTTTTTAACCTGGTATTTAATTACTTCATTAAACATTTTCAAAGTTTATAAAGTGCTTCCAGTTAAACTTGTTTCATCTTGTTTAATTATTTATAGTACCTGAAGATAAATAAGTACGCTATTTGTTCAATAAAAAAAGTTTAACCATAAGCAAGTCGAAGCTCCTGAAAGGACTACTCGAGCTGCGTTTTTTGAAGTCTTATGTGTAACATTCTATTGAGAGCAATTAATTTATGTTCCTAAATGCAACATTCTAGAGGAGTTACTCACGGTGTCACAACGGAGATATGGCTTATCCTAATAGCTTTGCATCTCTTTCTCAATAATTATGAGTAAAACTTGCTGATATTGTCTTATTCGCAACAATACTTGGTATTATTGTGGAATGCCCAGTTTTTGCAAATAAAAATAAGTAATCGTAAAAAAATAATAGCAGTATTTGTGTTCTACTCGTAGTTTTTTGTAACATATATCAAAGTCGACTGTCATAAATACAAACGTAACTTAATGCAAATTCCAGGTCTTAGGTCATCCAAAGGTTTATTTCATCTTCACGTTACAAGCATATAACAAAAAAAACTTTTCCATCACCTTGCTGTTACTCTTAAGAAATTAACGTTTACATTTTTTCATATTTGTTCTAGATACATAAATAACGTGTCATGTGTTTTGTCATAGATATACATATCTTCCATGTTATGTCTATCAAATTCGTATTTTCTCGTGGAGATCAAACTCAAACCCTTATTTGTTTTGAGTTACAAATAGGTCATTAGATGGTCATTGACTTAGTAGTGCATACTTCTTTTCATTTCCTTATGATCTTTTCTAAATGATACCTTGAATGTTTCAGATTCAAACTTGACAAGGATCAAATTTCGTACGGCCTCCCAACAGCGGACGTGAGAGGAACCATTTTAGGTGACCAATGTCCTGTAGAAGTGGATTTCCCTTGTCAGCCTAGGAAGTACAGAGCCTTTAATGGATACTGTAACAATGTTCAGAACCCAAAATGGGGTAACGCTAACACTCGTTACTTGCGCTTCCTGCCAGCTGATTACGGAGATGGTGTGTCTGTGCCTAGACAATCCATCGTAGGGGAATTCTTACCGTCTAGCAGGATTGTGAGTCTCTCTGTGCACGGGGATCACAACAACACCCACAAGTACATGACGGCCCTCGCTGCCGCGCTTGGGGAGTTCGCCTTTCATGATCTCTTCCATACGCCTCAGATGGCTGGTAAGAAATGTTTTCATAAAGTTATTAGTCTCGTTGTAGATACTTGTGTTGATACAGTTCCATTAATGAATGTATAAAATGACAACACGATGTAAAACGGCCATGGAAGAGTAACCACTGAATTCTAGTTACTGAACGCGATGATCTATCTGATGAATAAAAATTTTGTTTAACTGTTGTTGGAACCCAATATCACCACATTTTAGTATTTTGTAAAAATTGAATGAGTGAAAATAACTTAGTGTTACAATTTTCTTTCGATCTTGAAGGTTTTGTAGGTCAGCGCCTCCGATGCTGCAACGTTCAGTTCAACGACTTCCATCCAGAGTGTTACCCCATCCGACTGCCTGAAGACGACCCTGTGTACTCGCGCATTCAAGAAAAATGCCAAGAATATATCAGATCAGGAACTGCTCCAAGGACTGGGTGCACTCTAGGTAAGACTATACTACCCAATATCTAGCGCATGCATGTCTTAAACGATGACCATTTGACCCGTTGTCCCATTATTATAACTGCCAATTAGGTTCTTGGCTAAGTTAAATGTTTCCGTCTGGTACTATGAATATAAGTTACTATACCATATACTTAAGAAATTGGGTTGAAAATTTCATAATGTTCATGCATCTGTCCCGAAATGTTTTGAAAGAGTGCTTTATTGTGGGTGACTTGGTCACTTCTAATCTAATTTCAGTGTACGCATGCTCTTTTTCATAGTTTGCGAACCAATCGATTGTAAGCCAAATGAGCTCTACTCAAACTTTTCATTTTAAAGTTAGTTTATTTTTAAAACTATTAGTGTTAGCAGGTCAAGTAAAGGTCTCCCTTGAGAAACACCAATAATTTTCAGGTCCTCGAGAACAAATAAATCAAGTTTCTAGTTTCCTGGACGGTTCGGCAATTTACGGTTCCAGCAAAGAAGAAAGTGACGAGTTGCGGGCTTTCAAAAACGGTCAGCTCTCCGTGCAACGCGGGCCACAAGGCACTCAACTTCTACCTCCTGAGGAGAATCAAGTTGACTGTCGTTCGTCGTCGAAAAAACATCGGTAATGCTGTTAATTTTTAGAAATTTAGGCATTTTTCATTTGGTTCCCATAAGTAACCGATTTCGTAAGTTATTTAGGCATATTGAGTTAGCCTGCTGAGACTGTTATATATTTTCAAGTTTTTTTAAATTGACGCCTTGAGTGTATTGAATGTTTGTGTATTAGATCCATTTTTAGGCAGCAATTTCCACAAATACTTCACCAAAACGTACCACATTGCCTACCAAATGTATTTGTTTTATCTCCCGAGCTATTGCTTCTGCATACAGGTAGGTTTTCAATTGTCGTGGGGGCCACAAAGTATTTGACCCACTTTATCTTTGGCACAGATGCTTCAAGTCCGGCGACGTGCGTGTCAACGAGCATGTGGGCCTAGCAGCGATGCACCAACTCTTCATGAGAGAACACAATCGCGTGGCTGACGCCCTCAGTAAGCTCAACACTCACTGGAATGACGAACAAATTTTCCAGGAAGCTCGCAGGATTGTGGGAGCCGAACTCCAGCATGTCGTCTACACTGAGTTCCTGCCTGCCATATTAGGACAAGTAAGATAATAGGCAGGAAAAAATTGCCGGGTATTCTCGTCTGGCTCAAATATCATCGTTCAACCAATATTTGAAAAATTCAGGACTCAGGAAACTGTACTGCTATAATCTAGCAATAGTAGTTCATTAGCATGAAAACCCAAGCCACTTAAAACAGTGCTTCTCAAATAGTGGTCCGCGGACCGGCGCCAGTCCGCAAGCCATCAGCAGCCGGCCCAAGGCATCAGGTACAGATTTTGTTTCCAGTATAAATTAATATTTGTAAGAAATATTGGACATCAGTGGTACGTTGGAAGACCATTGCAGATACGCCACATCAGATTGTTTTAGAAACACTGGTTTAAAAAATGTTTAAATAAAAATGTACCAGTTATCAAAGTATCATAGAAACAACCTTTTCTTGTAACTGGTGAACAGTACGTAGGATCTAGCCGTGCCATTGCAAAGAGAGAGTAGCTATTTACAATTACAAATAATTTTTCTTCCTGATGATTTTCTTGTAGCAAAGTACGACGATTAATCAATTTATTTTTCCACACTATTTTGAGGTTATGGTCATGACTTCTTAAATAGCTTTATTGATCTCATTATCTGATGTTCCCTATTTTTTCATCTCGCAGCGAACTAATGAATGTGACACTCCTGTTTTCGACTCATGTACGTGTTCGTTGATGGATGATCACATCTTCGTTATTAGTTATTTAAGTTTCATTTTCTGTTTGCTAAAAGAAGTGTATTTTACGTTGCAGTACGAGGTTTTCAGGAAAGGTTCTGTTTTACAGCGAGTTGAAGCACAACTATTAGTTTGTGGTTCAAAAGTTCGTTTACTTAATGAAAACAATTTTTGGCGAAAATAAAGTTGAAGCCCACAATTCACAGGAATATTCATAGATTCATTTATATATAAATTTTAGTAAAATAATTATCCTATTCATGGATCTGTGGTGTAAATCCTCCACCTTGAATTCATCGACATATTTGCATTTCTGTTGTGCTATTTATCTCATTTCCCGCAATATTTACATTCATTTTTCTCCTGTGGTAAAGTGAGGATGTTCAAAGAGCTCTGTAGTTGAGTTAAGAATATCTTTAAGGAGCTTAGTTTATTTCTTTGTTTGTGTGACTAAATCTTGGAGAAGAACCCAAGTGTCGTTTTCACTCTAGTTGTTTTTTTACCCTAAGGAGAGCTTAAGCGTTAACCTTATTTTTTCTGTGCAGGGCATTGTGGAGAAGTACGGGCTAAGTCCTCAAGCATCAGGCTTCTTCACGGGCTACGACATCAACATCAATGCCGGAATAGCGAACTCTGTGGGATCTGCTGCCCTCGCCTTTGTTATGTCCATGATGCCCAACACGGTCGAGTACTACACCGGGGTGAGCAGGACTCTCAAAAAAAGTGTTATGAACCAAAAGTTTCCTGTAGCTTTTTGAATGATGTGGTTCTGAGAGGGTGGAATTTTCGTTCGTACGCCATTGCGTATGGGAAAGAGTTGAAAAAGGATTCGCTATAGTGGTAATTAGAAACAGGTATTTACTTCCTGTGTATGCCATAATAAAATTATTAATTTCCAAAATAATTAATGCACATAATTTTAACTTGGCATGTCGCCACAAACGTTCCAGTTAAGAAATTCTTACATATATCACGAACATTTGCCAGTAGAACAATCGTTCAACATGAGAAGATGGGCATACGTGTGTTCTGGTAGAAATTAAATTTATTACACAATAAAAGCATCTGAAATGTTGATCTCCACCTTTGCATTTTTTCCAGGGCCGCAAGGTGAGAGATCGTCCAATTACGGAAACCTTCTACAGCCCCTTCGATTTGTATGAGCGTGGACAGTTCGATGCCATCCTCGAAGGGTTGGTCCACACGCATGCACAGAACGAAGACCCAGCCATTGCTGATGCGATCTCTAACAGGCTTTTCATGAACGAGAATGGTGCGTAGTTTAATTAAGGAAAAGTGGTAGAAATGTTTTAGTGTTACATGGTATACATGGTAAATTTTTCTTTGAGGTAAAAAATTTGCAACTTTCGAATGCAAGGTTATGCCTATTCAAACATATTTTACCTCCATTGCGATGTTTCAAGTTTCATTTAACAGACACTTGCTGGTACTCATGTAAACCTTTGTTTTCAGCACCTAATTCGTTCATCCCTTTGTAAATTAAAAAAATTTGTTTCAGGATTTTTGTCACCAGTAGCAGACTCGCATCTTTAAAACTTGAAACATAAATAGTTCTTTTTAAAGCTACGCAAGTAAAGCAGTTCTTGTGTACAAAAGTGATATATAACCCCACTACTCTACATATTTTAAGCAATTACCTAGTGCTCAAGAGCTGCAACACTGATGACCTTTCATAACTTGTGTGTAATTACTTCATTCCTTTGCAGGTATTGGCATCGATAGAGTAGCTACGATCATCCAGCAAGGTCGTGATCATGGGATTGCATCATACAACATGTGGCGCGGATTCTGTGGGCTGCAAAAGGCAAAACGTTTTGAAGATTTGGAAGACGTCATTCCTCCGTCGTTTATTGATGCACTCAAACGGGTTTATAGGTAAGCGTTCAGTAATCAATAGTCATCCTTTACAACAGCTATTGTCAATTATTTTACTCGACAACAATAGGTAGGTTTCATTATCGGTAGACATTCTTCATGACAGCTGTTGTCTACTATTTTACCTGAGACTAAATCTTTCAGGCCTGCATAGACGGCTACCAGGTTCAATAATTATAAAAATACTGTGGGTTTTTCAAATCTGTATCAATTTTCATTTTTGTCTGAATGAAATCCATTACAAAGAACTTAGCGGATTTCCTATCAAAATTTTTAGTGAAAATCATTAATTTTTCTCAAATGATTTATTTATGGCACGCTTACGATTTGGTGATTCGGTATTTTAGACTAAATGGCTGCCAACGTAAGTTTACAGAATAACCTGATGTAGCATGAACCGAAAAATTTAAAATAATTTAAGAAACCTTCCTCACATAATCGATGTAAAGCAATTTCCACCCATTATTTTGTAAATTTCAAAGAGGAAACATTGAATTGGTATTGATTTAGAAATTGCGATCGACCGTGCTCTATAAAATGTTTTCATTTTCGCTGGAATTACGTTTACATGTTTTCATTATGCTCGTGCTCTCTGAGTTATTTAAGATAGTTATGAATTACGTTGTTAAGATAGTTATGAGTTACGAGTTTGACAATCATGATGCAAAAAATTTGCATCACTAAATCAAAATACCTAATTTTTAACAAATAACAAGAAATTTTGAGCAATTTCATTATATACTAGTAAATTTTAAAATTAAAGTAATAATATGTTTTTGTTTGAGAGAAAAATTATAGTACTTCATTTACACCCAATAATCTAGATACGTTTCAAATTTCCCTCTTTGGAACTAGCTTGCGTAAAAAATATTTTTGTTCCTTCATAGCACACCATATTTTGATGTCGAAACTTTTTAAAATTCCAGATCGGTGGAGGACATCGACCTGTTCACCGGTGGACTTGCAGAAAAGCCAAATCGAGGTGCGCTGGTTGGTCCCACGTTTGGCTGCCTGATTGGCCGTCAGTTCCACTACCTCAGGCGGGGTGACCGCTATTGGTATGAAAACGACATCCCTCCCTCGGCCATCACTAAAGGTGGGTGACGTTGTACGTCTAACTTTTATTACAATTGGTTGTGCTGTGGCTATGGTTCAGGCAAACAACGGGTAATGTTCCTGCTTTATTTGAATAATTAGAAGCATCATTTTTTATTCTATGTTATGTCAATAAGTATCGTGTTTGGTTTCGAATTTTTCATTATTGGTGTACGGCAACCCGTAGTTTATTAGTCAGCGACAGAATGTTAATAATTAGCTTTCTTGATACGGAATATTTGTCATTTCAAGTTTTAATAATTACACATAAGCATAATTTAACTATCACAATTGGCTGTGTTGATAGTACTCGTAAGCCTCACGTTAATTTCAGAGATTGCATAAGCATTGAGTTATATTTATAATTTCACCATAATGAGCACGGCTTTTTTCCGTGATCATGAGCTTCACGTATTATCCTTAGCTTGTTGGTTGCAAACACAATATTTGACAATGTTTTGTTTTTGATTATTAGCATTGTTTTTAAATGTACTTTTAATGATAATGCGCACTACTCCTGATTCAGTTTTATGGATTTATAGGTATTACTTTTGATTTTTTAAACTTGAAAACAAGAATTCTGTTCTATTTTAGCTTTAATGATAATAAGCGTCCCTTTTGATTCTAAGTTTCGACGACTATAAACAATATGTTTACAAGTTACACTAGACGAAAATTAACCTGGAATTTTTAGCATGGCCAGCTGTTTTTTTTGTAAGGTTTGCGTTCTCACCAACGAGTGACCCAAAATTTTCAGCTGCGCCTGATATCAACTGGCAAAAGTGAAGCAAAGGGCGAATAACTAAAATTTTGTATGAGCTACTTCAACAGAAATATTACGGAAAGATGCTTCCAGTTTAGATGAGTCATTCTTTGGTTCAGTCGTTGCATTACATATTGCAAAAAGAAACAAAAGGAAAAGGAGCCTTCCTGAGCTATTAATTAACCAATTAATTCATGGTGATAATTTTATTCTACGATGGTTCTCTTTCAAGTGCATCAACATCATTTGTTCAAACCTGTAACCATTTCAAGCAAAAATATTGAAACTTCTTCTTTTCTGATATTCCTTCAGGCTTCTTGAGGCTGTATTTTGGCAACCAGAAACTTGATCCTATTGCATTACGATCTTTTGCTTCCAGTGTCTCGTATTCTTGAGTTCCTTTCATGTGCAGAACAACTCTACGAGATTCGTCAATCCAGTCTGGCTAGAATTATCTGTGACAACAGCGACAACATTCAGTACATCCAGCCCAAAACCCTCATACAAGCGGATCCTTTCCTGTGAGTCCGAAAGTTGTAATTGTGAAGTAATAATCTTTGAAAGTATCAGGATTTCAATTCATAATTTTATAGTAAAAACGCCTGGCTAAATGCATTCTGATAGAGGATGATGAGTAAAGATCATTTTGGCCTTTCGTAGAAAGTGAGAGAAGGAAGGACGTAGACGTTTTACCAAACACAGAAATGTTGATACTAAATATTAAGAATATTCACAGATACTGATAAGATCAGGAGAATGTTCCTCATGAAGCTTCAGCTGATAATACATTTATTTTTTACATGATTTTAATTATTTAATTTTTAGTGTTCCGTAGCATGTTGGAATTATCAGTTATTCGAAAACCTATTAAGATAATTGAGTCAAATTATAGCTCAGTTACACAGCATCTTCATTGGATGGTATAACAGAGGCTGTGTTCGGTTACATTGGTTACACAGTATTGGTTACAAAACCTCAACATAACTATCATATTTTTAACTGGTACCAGTTGAGTCACATAATTCATGGATCGTGATTTCAGCGCTTTAGAAATAAAAATGAGCGTGTTAGGACATTAAAAGTCATTTTGAAAAACGTTCTTGTACTAAACTTTGTCTTGAGTGTATTCTGGCAACTTAATCCTCATGCTCAACCTTAAGACATCTCTTAAAACTTTCTTTCCTAACTAGCGTTCACTTCATATTTAGCTTGAGCACAACACAAATTTCTACACCAATATACCTGTTTTGTATTCCATGCAGAATTCCTTTGAGGAAGATATTACTTTTTACCATACATATTAGCATTACTGTTATAAAAATAATTATTGTTAGTCGATTTTTCGTTGGTTTTTTTAGTATCGGTTGATTAACAACTTTCTACGTTTCAGAAATGCGGAAATGTCGTGCGCCGGTCGAAACATTCCGTCAGTGGACCTGCGGAAGTGGAAGACTGCTTCTCCTAACTTTGTAGTGCCTGACGAGATGCTGCAGGAGAGCATCGAGCGAGCCAAGAAAGACATCGGCTCCATGAGAGACTCCGAGTGGAACCTTTGGGAGAGCCGTGAGCATTGCCTGCTTCAATAATGACAATCATTAATCTGTTATATCTAGTATTATCATACTGAGTTTGTGTGTGTGTTTGTGTGTGTGTTTGTGTGTGTGTTTGTGTGTGTGTTTGTGTGTGTGTTTGCGTGTGTGTTTGCGTGTGTTTGCGTGCTTGTGTTAAATTAATGTACAACACGAACTTTCAGGAACGAGACTAAAAAAGAGTTGTACGAAGTGACAAATTTCACGACGCTCACCGACACAATATAGAGATGGTTTAACGTAATGACCGATGTAATTCTCAGCACACCGGCCTAACATATTAAAACTCCAGCCGAACTGAAAATTCTGGAATTTGTTGTACGGTGCTGTATTCATCAACTCGTATTTACATAGACCTTTTTTCTTATCTGAAATTCATGAAGCTTCAGACAATGAAACTCATACGCAATACAGATACAATTGAATAGAAAGTGGAACATCTGTACAGGTATAAATTATAATGCAAGAACTTCAAACGATCTCTATTGTTTCATAGTTTAGAAATAAAGACTAAAGTAACACTGTTTATTCAGGTTCACTAGTTCAGTAAAAATACTATTTTGACTCGTCAATAACTTCATTTACCAAACTTCGATTAGAACAGACATGAGCAGTAAACTCTGAATGACTAATCTTGATTTTTTTAGAGAAGAAACTGCGCACTGGACAACCCGTAAAACGAAACAACCGACTACGCCGACAAGTGACAAACGACTTTACTGACAGACGAAAACCGCATGAACCCTTGGCGATGACGTCAGAACACGTGCACGCTTTAATAGATAGAAGTGACGTGGGTGGCATCAGCCCTCGCGTGGTTAGAGAAGCAGAATTCCTGCTTTTGGACTCCTTTGACGTTGGTGTGCAAGCTTGGAGCTTTATGCGCACGCACGAGAAAGAGTTATGGAACTCGAGTGAGTACTTTTCAGTTGGGGTAATAATAATGCTTTTTTTGAGCATGGGAGTGCGTTGTAAGAGTGCATAAGACATACTTATGATTACCCGCAACTTTATCAGTGCTATGCTTTAATGTGAACTAAAAATTGTTTAAATGGCATTTCGCTAACCGTGTTTCAAGACAAGTATTTACCCTTTTAGAAGCGTCATTTAAAGACGAAGATCTTCAATGTGTTTACTGGACGTTTGGATTGGTTCAAGTTATGAACTTCTTAAAATGGGTTCCACTTACAAGTGACATTTATTGGGAAAGCACACCACTTTCTGCTTAAAAAAATAGTCAGTTCACTTAAGACTCTTTCAAAACGTCAAGGTATTGGGCAGATCGAAATATTTGTGCTAAAATAGAAAGGCTAGAAGAAATTGACGGAATATTAATCACTTCAAGGTAATTATTTTCCCTCATGTATGTTTGTAAGTAATTAAGGTTGTAGAAACCATTTCTTAGGTTATAGTTAGTAAAATAGACTTTTTTGAATAACGTTTTCCTGTCCCTTAAAACGAAAACCAGAATTTACAACCAAAGATCTTTCACTTTCTAAAATTCATATTGTTTCAATTTTAACTTAAACTTGATAATTTCCGCTTAGAATCTCTAAGCAGCCTGTGCTGTGCTGTTGAGCAATGGAGATATTAAACGAACGAAACGCATCAATATTAAATGCAATCCATTTCGTTTACAGGAAAAACGGCAGACCCTCAGGGAGCCAGTGGTTCCGCCTATGCCTTCAACAGGCCTAAAACGCAAGCTATTAAAATTTCTAACACCTCTTTCATTCTGCAATTCGCTTCAGCAAGATTCGTAAATAACTTCCTTCAAGGGTGAGTATTGTTCTACTTTCAGAAATTGTTAGGTTAAAACTTTGAAATATCTTAGGCATGCAATTTTCCTCGAAAAAAATTGCCACTCTGGAATCCAATTTCCTCGAATGGTCTCTTCCTCTTATGAGCATTAAGCTACGTGATGTATGCTACTTCTTAATTACTGTTGAATGCTGACAAGTAAGTTGTCTGAATTCTTTACATGCCTCATCATTTTGCAGCTGTCATAAGAGTGAAACAATAATTTTTGAATTAAGAGTTATTTGTTGCTCACCGTTGGAAATGCAGTCATTCTATAGCCTTGTGTAAATTAACTTATAATATCGATGAGACAGTGTTGTCATTGCAGCTGCGGTGGTTAAACCAGGAATATAATGATAATAATAATTCCGTCATTGCATTTCAATAGCTAGTTTACGAGCCCACTTTTAGGAATGATTTGCACACATTATTTACGCATTAACATTGATCTTTAGCCCCAATTTATTGCAAATGAAACTATAACATCCCATCAGCCACATTTTGCGTTAACTAACTCCATGCGCTCAATTCAGAATTATAGCCTTTTATTTCTTTTCAAGAACCCAATTTTAAAGCTGTGTCTTCTGCAGAAATGAACGTCTCCGTACTACACGCCACATTAATTCTCAGTTGAAAGACATTGAATCTGGGTCTGTGTCTCCGAGTAACATCAACGACCTCATGGATGTCCTACCTAACATCGACGTGAGCGACATCATGGAAATACCAAATATCTTCGAGTGCGATGACCAGACGCTTCCGTGTGACCACACCTCCAGATTTCGAACAGCAACGGGATGGTGCAATAACCTCAACAAGCCCGGCCTCGGAAAATCATTCCGAGCTCAAACACGGCTGCTCAGACCGTCATATGAAGACGGTATGGTTAGGTCTCGTACTCAATCATTATGGATTTTCTCCATATTAAAATTCTTGAAGGTTTTGGTACACAGACGTATAATCGGAGGAATGAAGGTTCATGTACAAAATGGATAACTATCCAGTGAATCTCAGAGGAGTGATAGTGATGATTTTATCATGTTCGTTAACATGGCAGATAGCTTGAAATTTTTCTTTACTCCCCGAGTTTTAATTCGAATAACGACCTATTTCATAATTTCAGTTGAATTATTCGTAAAAATATTAAGCTTCCAACCTAGCTTGCCTTAAATATCATGTTGCAAGTGAAGAATAAAAGCTACATACTTCTGCAAGTTGGGGGACGATTGATAATCTTTTGAACCTCGTCGTTATTGTTGCAGGTCTTTCATCACCGAGGTCGCTTTCTGTTACCAAGAAACCTCTGCCGTCCGCTCGCTTGATTTCGACCAACATCCACAGCGATGTGTCTGCCTCACACGTCCGCTACACGATGATGATCATGCAATGGGGACAAATCATTGATCACGATATCATTTTCACACCCGTCAACAAAGGTAATATGTTTCTTCTAACACCAAACTCTTAATAAAGATAGACACAGTAACCTATTTACATGAGTTTTATCCCGTACCTTTCACAATGAATTCGAAGTCAGATATTCATATCTCTTAGAACAAATGAACGTGCGAATTGATATAAATATGGTATGACACTCTCTTTTATTGTCAAAATGCTTCATCTCTACATTGACAAATTTTGAAGATTATAAACGCATCAACTGAGCAACACACAAAAACGAGCTAGGTTTTGTGTAGTAGAACTTGCCTATGTAGAGAATTATCGATGAGATCCGTCTATTATATAAAGATTCCCCTTTCCATGACAAAAACTAGAGAACAAGAGAGCAAAGAGGCCTTTCTTTCTATAAGTCGTATGAAAGCGGCTATTTTCTGCAGTAGAACAAAATTGATATATTATTATTTGTTCTTATTAATCAGTACAGTACGTTTGTTTTAATGCATGTCCTGTAATTTTAAAGCACAAAAAAATGTAAAACATGCCGTGTTCCCTTAAAAATTCTTATCCCGGTCATCTGGAGTAAAAAGTAACTTGCCTCTCCGTTCGAAAATATATGTACATATTTTAATGATTAGAACTGAAATCAAACAGTTTCTTTACTTATGCAGTCATGAAAATGACTTTTTCAAAATAGTTTAAGCTGCACTTATCGGTCCACAATAAAATGGGTCAGAAATTTGAGAATAACTCAAATAATCATTTACAATATTTTTCCAGGTTTCCAAGATTCTATTTTGGACTGCCGGCAATGCGACTCCCCGCAAGTCCTGCACCCCGAGTGCTTCCCCATCCACATCCCCAACAACGACCCCTTCTTCCCACCCGTTAATATCTCGTCTGGACAGCCCTTCTGCATGCCCCTTACTCGCTCAATGCCCGGCCAGCTCACCCTAGGTGAGCATTTATCTGACTTAGAGGAAGAGCTACTCACCCTTGATGATCATTCGCCGGACTTGTGGAAGCAGCCTCACACTGAACTAGCAGCCTCACACTGAACTAGCAGCCTCACACTGAACTAGCAGCCACACACTGAACTAGCAGCCACGCACTG
>VCRD01000088.1:128233-180973 GCA_006783055.1 Trinorchestia longiramus
TTTTTGGAAAAAACGTAAGGCTATACCCTTATGATATTTTTTCTCAAAAATTTGAAATTGCACGAAACCCAATGAAACTCCGCCTATCTATTTACTATAACTCATTATTATAATTCTCATTTTTTATCAGATTAGATCGATCTGATCATGTGTTTCGAGCACACTACTAATCAGCTATATAAATTAGAAATCTTAACTACACAATTAAATTGTGGTGGAAAAATATTGAAATCTATGATTTTGAAAAATAATTAGAATTTATTTTTTTTGTAAATGTGGGAATAATGAGTCACCAATGCAGTTTGCACGATGCAAAAAAGAAGTTCGCTTCCCATGTCTCAAGTTTTTTTGTAAATGTAAAGAAAGAAAACAAAGACATTCTATATCAAGCCGATCAGAAACTGGTCACGTATTCCTTTTTTCAAAGTTGGAACAAATATTTTTGGAGCATATTAAATTAAACATCAAGATAACAGTAGCCACACATATGATGATTTTTAAGTAATTCCCTCGTTCAGCCGTGACAGAATAAAACAGCTCTTTTCCTATCATGTAACTAATTGAAAGACGGCGTCCATTTATGGATGCCTCGAAACTCACTCACACACAAAATCCATCATGAATTGCACAATTCTAACTTCGTCATTGGATTAACAGTTAATGTACAGGAATTATCGCACGTTTCAAAAAATATCAATAATAATATACGGCTATTTTCTGTTACCTTGCATCAAATTGGACAGGGTAATGAACACCACGCACCAGGATGCCGAAAATAACAATCCTTCCCTCTGCAATTGAAGTCAGAACAGGGTAGAGAGCCAGGCCTTCTGCATACTCTGTTGAATTGAAAGCCCTGAAAGTAAAATAAAATAATTTTGAATGATTGAATTTGAATTAAATTTTACTTTGAGTTCCAGTTCAATGTTGAAAAAAAACTTGTTCTAGGTATTGAAACATGTTTTGAATCTCAATTTACGAGGTATTCAAACAGTTTCCAGGTGTCGAAACATTTCTTAAATCACATGCTACAATGTTACTGATTTGCTGGCAGTAAAGCATCTTTTGAATTACATTTTACGATGCAACTCAGAAGTTCAAACTTATGCAGTGAGGACTTAGTGTTAGGATCTTAAGGTTAAATCATCTGAGCCAACTACAAACAAACATTCAAGGAAATAATCTTGTTAGAACTTTAACCATTGATAGTCTAGAAATTTATACTCGCGGAAGTTTTTCCTTCTAATTACTATTTTTTAATGAAAATAATCATTCATAAATAGGAGCCACTATCACGTACATAAATGAGAGAATTATGCATTTACCTCCTTAAAATTACCGCACCAGAATGCTGGTTGAGAACTAGCATATGAAGACCCAGAGCAACTTTCCCTCCAACATCTGTAGAGTGAATGTCCACGTCCAAAACCTGAATGTAAAGTAAAATGCACTGAAAATAGTAAAAACGAGTCAATCGTATCATCCTGTAGTAAAATTTATGTTGGATTACTTGATGCCTTAAGTACTATATCTTATACGGCTAGGCTATTTTAGCAAGTCGGTATTTCATCTAGAAGAGTATCTTATGAATATATTCGTACATTTCCTTATAGAATTAACGTATTCTACTTCTGTGAAAATATCAGTAACAATTTCTCCATTGAAAATAGAGAGCCATCATCATCGCTTGCTCAACAATCAGTTGTGTAACAGTTTTAGATGGCAAAGAATAATATTATGACTAACTAGGGTGAAATACTTAGTTATTTTCTAAAGTATATCTCTTTGCAAGTTCATTTTGCAAAATTTCAAGCATTCACTTTGCAAATTTTACCCATTAAATATTTTAATGGCTATGATGTTTCTAGAAATGACGTTGAAATTTTGGTACTTAAATACTCGTTTCAATGCCCGTAGAGTTTTTATGTCATATAGCAGAGACTTGGCCATTTCGTTAGCAACATATTAAATCTTAGGCATCTATTTTTTCGATATTAAGCTTCTAAATTTCTCACCATGTTAATGGTGAGCAAACTGGAAAGACCCTCCTACTCTATGAAATTACATTACATATACTAATGAAGATTACTCTTTCAGAGTAGAGGTAAAACGCTAATGATATTTTTACTCGCCTGGTCAGTTTGCACGGTGACAATCAGCCGCTCTCTGCTCGATAACACCTCCACGTCCACGTGGCGACCAAGACAGGCATAATATAACGAGAGGAAAATCACTGGAATAAAAATGAAACATTTAAAAATACATTCCTAAAATTATAAATTTTCCTGAAATATTTATGTAGTTCTATTTAGTAAATACTTAGAAAGTTATACATTTTGAAACGTTTCATGAAATAACTGAAGTGATATAAAATTACAAACTTATGAATAGCATACGATGTACAAGACTGACTATTTTGAAACGAAGAATCTTGAGGAATGGGTTTCATAACAAGAGGTTATCAACAAAAATGGATCAAAATATAGAATCCGTCCGAATATATGTTTTCTTGCAAAGATTTACACGTAATTTTTCTCGAAATATGTGCAATTAAACACAATTATTAAGTTCTGAGAGTGAAAAATTCTTCAAAAATTATGATTGATTTATGTATGAAGCAGGGAGTTACGTACATTAATTTCAGTTTTTAAGCACTGATAATTAACGCACCATGATTTTCGATTGCACTTACCGAAAATTACGAGACTGGCTGAGGTGTCCATTGGTAAATTATTGATAGTATAGGGAGAGTGCATATAAATACAGAATAAGTTAGCTTTATACCTTAAAATTGGTCACATCTTCTTAATCTTGTAAACAATTGTTGTTAATGTTGGAAAACCATCTCGTGGTAATAAATCTAATATGTCTGAAAGTTAAAAGTCAGCTATAAGTTTTTGTACACAGTATTTCAACAAGCGCATTGTTTTTAGGATCAGGATAATTACACCATGCTTTACAAATTTTTAATATTGTAACATATAAAGTACTTCAAATCCTTAAGATTTCAGGACCTGCTAGAATGATATTGAATTCCTTCACCGAACCTAATAAATGTGTTTGTTAGTATAGTTCAGCTGAACTTCGTTAAAAATATATTGTATCATGTTTTATCTGCACAGATTTTCAACAAACATAAAAATTAAAAGTTGATCTTCATTACTCCAAAGGGAATCACAGTAGGAAAAAATGCTCTCGGTCAAACATGACATACGACCACGTGTTGCTGAACATGATACTTGTATCTATGTGCCTAAAGTAAATATTACATATAAGTAATAATATTCACAGCACAAATGCGGTTGGTAACACACAACTCACAAAATTAGTACCGGAACGTAAACGTCATGAACGCGTAATGTTCATAACATAGGTCAGTAACACACAACTTACAATATTTACAATGAAATCAAACACTACAGAAGTTAGATAATATCCACATAAATTGTCACCATGGCTGCAGATCCAAAACTTGGAACTATGACACTTTCCACAGAAATCGATTTCCAGGAAATATCTATGTCCAGAACATCGCTCCAGGCTTCTGAGAATAGAATAGAATAGAATGAGGCTATAGGAACGAACCTTCTGGCCCATTCTTGGGTCGGATAATTACTTCGATAATTATTCGGTTGTTTACCCAAGTCCCATGCCGTATTTCTAGCCGCGTCAACCATGTCGGCAGCGGGATGAAAAGGCTTCACGACAGGTGCATGGACAAGAAGACTGCACTTATGTGTTGTGGGATGCATACTCTCCAATTATGAACTTCCAGTAAACTATAAGTATGATAGAATTTTGGTTACTAACTCAAGTTAGTCGGATTCGATTTCAATAAAGCTCATCTAGCTATGAAAAAATTTGATGTTCTTAAATATTTTTTTCCACTGTAAATACCAATCTTATTTCCTACCACTCTACCAAAATTAAATTTCTCCAACAATAACTAAATTTTCATTTCAAAATTGCTTCTAAAACTGTGCAAAATTATCCAACCAAATATAGCTAAATTCAAAAATTAAACCACACGTTCCACGTCTTCCATATCAAAGCAAACACAGATATCCAGCAGACGGGATCAAGATCTCATGGAACGACATTTTCTACAACACTTCCTCTTATTCAGGACGATATGAAGGGAAAAAACATATAGCCTCAAATTTTCCTGGATCAACGCCCACAAGCGGTGTCATGTTAATTCGTTGGTTGATTTCCTCGTTCGTAAATATTTACCTTCTTTAATTTCAAGCTACTCTCCGTGCTGAATTCACTAATCATCATCCTAGGAGTAAGCAAAATATAATTTCTAATACTTTATAGTTCGAATACGGAGCAGTTTGTAGTAAAATTAACTTCTGAGACTGAGTTTATGTTGAATATCTATTTCAAAACAACGAACAATTTATTTAATAAATTAACATTTTTCTGACACAAATGATAATTATAACGTATCAAAATTTTGCTGAAACTTGCCTTCTCATCTTCACAATTTGAAGACAAAAACTCTTCTAATCTGATGGTATCAAGTCAAAATTTACAGCAAAAACTTATTTATCCTCAATGCCGTACAAAGTTATTACTTGGTTACGAACGCCTGTGTTATAGACTTTCATCATATTAATCGAGGATATTGAACAATACCCTTCATGGACTATCTAAATCAAGTTACTGCTGTTCTATTTGAACCGAGAAACACAGGTCTTGGACTGGAATCTTCAAGAAGCAAGTACGAGATGAATGGTTCCAAATCCGGGACTCTGAATCTCTGCCTGTTCTTGGAGACCAGGGCGTTGAGGTCGTGTTGTTCATGCTCAACGTCAAACGTGCGCACCACGTGAACATGAGGCGGCACCATCCAGCTGTGAATAACCAAGTCTGTTAACGTAAGACTGATCAAACACATGCACGTATTTCTTACTGTTGTTTCAAATATTATTAACCTCCTGCACCATTACCTGCCTGCAGTATTAACCTCCTGCAAGATTACCCCCCTGCAGCATTGCGTTCCTGCAGCTTTACCTTCCTGGAGCATTACCTTCCTTTGTCATTGCCCTCATGCAGTATTGCCCTCATGCAGTATTGCCCTCATGCAGTATTGCCCTCATGCAGTATTGCCCTCTGAAAACATTACCCTTTATTTGGTTTGCAAACGTTGTGAGCTTCACAAGCAACGAGGTTTTTCGGAAAGAGACACGGTCGCCAATTCGACCCTATTTTTGTGAAAGATTTCACACTCTCTCCTGTTGCGTCGTGGTAGCTCATCAAAAATCTACAGCGTGGACTTGCCTTCATAAACAAGATCTTAATGTTTGAAAAAGTTATCCTCGCCTCCGTCAGGCTATGGTCCATCACAAATCCACGATACAAGTTTACACACAGCTGAATGTTAATCCTTGAAATATTTCACATTCTCCCACCAAAAGGAAATTCTCCTCGGCTGCTTGTCCACTACGAAGAATTCATGCTCACTTGTACGATCCTAAAATCAAAGAGGGTTTTCCTACTCCTTTCGTCTTAATTCCACGACTCCTCATTCCAAATTTAAATGATCACCTGTACTCGCTAAAGGGGTACCCGATGGCCAGGACCGACGTGTTGTAGTAGTGAAACCTGAAGAGTCCACGATGGTGTCCGCGGGTGTCCATCTGCCACAAGCCGTGGCACTGCAGTCATACCAAGAGAAAAAATGTTGTGATTCATCTTGCACTTTGCTATGGAAGCTCATAAAATGACAAAGGAATAGCCCACCTTTTACTAATTCGGTACAAATTAATGATTCCTCAAAAATACCTGGAAACAAACTCAATTACACCAGCTTTCCTAGATTTGTATAGTCTGAAAAAACACGTACTGGAAATTTTGATCTTCGTTGACTTGACTGATCCCCTGACGCACTGCTTTAACACTTCGTTTTTAAATATTTAGAACAAAAAACCGTGGAAAGCATTTCTTAAGTCTGGGTGGTTCCCTTGTTCCTCCGATAGTTACGCCTAGTACTCGAACTACAAAACTTGAAACATTTAAGTTACTTATCCTCCATGATAACGTGAAAATATCATACGAATACGTTGCTTCTATACCATTGAGTCGTTGATAGTAACATCTATATTCTTACGACTATAAAGATCTTATACTGTAGAGAAACTCTTTATCGTCATGGTTATAGCACGTATACTCGTGCATGCACAAAAAATATTGGGGTGGGATGGAAGTACGTACTCGTGAAACACTCGAAAAAAATACTAGTACATTAGTTTGTATGAGTGTTCATAATCAGGATCCAATGAAAGAGTATTAAACATAGGTACAAATAGCCCAATGAACAAATAGGCTAAAAACTTAATACGGGAATATTTACATATAAACATGAGCGTTAAGAAAGGAGAAAATTGCAGCTACAATTTATAGATAGATGGATATATACAATGACAGCAAATTAATTTATGTAATAACGAATGAATATTGAAGGATTTTTCCAAGATTTATTGATGAATGCTTATAGCAAGAAATTAAACCACTTCTAAGTGGGCAGCTAAAACATTTCAGAGGAGTACATAACTTCAGAAGTAAATAAATGTTTACCCCTCCTAGCCGAGCCCACGCTGTGTAGTCCTCTGACGTGACCATCGTGAACGCAACGACCAGTGGGAACTGCTGGAGCAGAATCAAACACAATATTTTATATCAAACAATATCTCACATCAAACGCAATATTTTACATCAAACAATATCTCACATCAAACGCAATATTTTGCATCAAACAATATTTTACGTCAAACACAATATTTTACGTCAAACACAATATTTTACAAACAATATTTTACATAAAACAATATTTTACACAACTTGAATACCCATCACTTATGCTGCCCAGAAACATGCTAAGGTATTGTAGGGAAGTACGTTCTTTGATGTGTTTTGTATACTGAAAGAAGAGCATTAAAGGGATGTAGGATATTTTAAGACTTACGGGATAATCTTTATGTGCTGACGAGACTCAAATTTACTGCTTGCTTTGTTTTGAGGCCTCACTGAACATTCTAATCATTCGTATTTTTATTATTCATATTCCAAGCTATAGGAATATGAATAATAAAATTCACTTACGAAAACTATTTCCTTTATTTCTAAAAAACTAGATGATAATTCAGTAACTAATCATGCTTTTTTAAGCAGATTCGTACTTCAATTTAGGACATTCATTTAGTTCAGTAATTTGAAATTTTTCTTAAAACATATACTGAAAATTATTTATTCAAAACAGGCAGGTTGTACAGCAAAATCGATGTTCTTGACCCGCATAATTTTCGTCTGAACATTTAATAAACATTTCTCAAGGAAAAATTAGAAAAATTACTGTGAAGTTTTTCGGAAGCATGTTGTGATGGCAGGGGTGCAGAGTAGAATTAAGGAACACTGTGGACGGATGCTGCAGGAGGTCATAGAGGTCTTGCTCGTACTCGATCTGCAGGAGCCTTGAATATGGCAAAATTTCTAAAATCAGAATCATTCTCGCAATATGCATTTAGATTTTCGCTGTTAAAGCAATGCCCAGTTATTCAAATATAAATATTTTATTTAACCTACAATTTTTTTTGTGTGATGAGAGTTCATTCAATGCATAGAAAAACAAAAAATATGTCTAATAAATGAAAAGAAATGAATTTCCTTTCAATAAGAAAAACCTGCTTATTTGAAGTAGATGGAATTTTTTAGCAGTACCATGAGTCTGACTTAGGTCAATGGTTGTGCTACAAACGTCGTACATTGAGAAATTCATGAAAAATTTCCTTCAATATCGTCCTTACGATAATCTCACTAAACATGTTCTGGGTTAAGAGTTGCTTAGTAGTTACATGTATAATGAACAGACATGTTAGCACACAGTAAAATCATAGATTTGAATAAGAAAGGTAGTTATCTAATAAAATTATAATATTAATAAGTATGATTCTTAAAGATTATCATAAAGTGGAATTAATGCAAGAAATTTTATCATATATGATACAATAGAAGTTATAATATAAGGATCAAAGCGATTATCAAGTGCAAGTTTTACATTAACGTTCGACATCGTACTGTTCGTTAGTATAATAAAGCTCTTTTGTCAAAATCGTGCATTAATATTAGAAAATATCGTGTATTACCATTTCGAAACAAAGATTAAAAAAAAGTTCTCGAAAGTTTTCCGAAACATTAGTGTCGGAATGTGTTCCTGCCTACGCCCCAACTGTTTCCGACCAGAAGGTCAGTAGTGTCGCTACACCTCTGCGTATTGCCCAGTCCTCAAGTCCACCAAGTGCACACTTGGCAATAAAGAATAATGAAGTTCAAAAAAATATGTTGATTTACGCATCAAATTTAGTTTCGCGTTATGGCAACATAAATATTTTTGTCAACGTAAGTATTCACATATGTTAACGTAAGTATTTATGTGAATTTATTTATTTTACAGCGTTGGACGAGAATGAAATTCTTCTCACAATGATATCACCCATCGCAGCTTCCTTATTCATACCAAAAGGACTAAAAATCAGCATAACGTACTGTATGTGAAGCTTACATAAGCGATTTGTTCTAGATCAAAAAAATGTCCAAATAAATTAAGAAAAATGCAAAGAAAAGGGACTCCTTAGTTTTCTCGATGGCGAGGTCATGATTTCCCACTACGGTAGACCATGGCAGGAATCACATGTCCATTTGGTCAACATTTTTTACTCGACTTCGAAAGCAAACAAAGACACAAATACGCAGGAAAGGCATCATAATTTCCTCTATAAAAACTCCAATAACTTATTAATGAATTTTTAACTACTGCTTGGTTTCCCCAATAACAAATACATGAACTATAAGCTCGTGGGCCAACATTATCATGATAACTTGGCCAACCTCTCAGTGCGCAGGGTGACAGGAACCTCAGAGGCCGACATGAGGTGGCCTGCAAAGTGCGCCTGAGTGAGCACCCCGTTGACGTGGGCGCCGGTGAGTCCGTAGTGGAAGGTCCTGGAGACGGCAGGGATGACGCACTCCCTCTCCGCCCTCACGTGGGGTGACCTCAGCCATACATCCCAGTCGTAGTCCTGGTGGGTACATGTGTATACGGTGTACATACATATTTGTAGAGTGTATGCTTGTGTAGACAGGAAATGCTTGCTCAGACGGTATATGCACGCATAGACTGTATTTATATAGTGAGTGTGCTCGTATGAACTGTGCATATCTAGAGACAGCGCAGACTACATATAATGTATTACCATATCTGTATTTTTATCAATCTATGTGAAAAACACGTCTTTGTCTTTGCATTTAATCACCACAACTCATTTCAATAAAACCAAAACACTCGTAATCCAGCAAGTAATTCACTTGCCCCAGTGATATTCTTCCACTCAGCGATGACTGACTCGAAGAAAGACTTCTTCATCAACCAGCCGTAGCCAGGATGCGTCTCCACCCTGTGAAGCTCCGTCAGGTCTCTGGATGTGTGCAACGCGCCCAGGTCGTTCCAGGCAGACACGCAGTATAACGAATGATCGGCATCCAGCAGCCAAGACGTTTGGCTGAAAAAGCTGAAAAATTGTCATTAAGTGATGTAACATTTACTTAAATTGTAACTGCAAATGATGTGACGTTTACTTGAACTGTAATTCTAAATGATGTTACAGTTACTTGAAATGAAACAGCAGAGACTGTTTTTCTATGGAGCCAATTACAAACGTGTTCATGTTAGTTATTAGTAAATTTTCCAGCTGAAATTATATCGTGCATAAATCACTAGAGTAAATAACAATCTGGTTAGGTTCAGATTATGCATGATGAACAGCTGATGACGCTGCACCAGCTGACATTTTACGCAAGAAGTTTTCACAAATCCTGCCTTCGTCGAGAGAATTTCAAAAAGAAAAATTACACACTATATTGACTACCACTACATCAATTACTCAAAATTAAAGTTTCAAAGCTCCCAGAAAAAAATGATTCATATATCGAACGTGTTAAAAGTATATTCTAACCACGGAAATCCGCTCATCCTTATCTGAAAATTTCCTATCACTACAACAAATCTTATCCTGAATTCAAGAATCAGTTACTACTTTTAGTCCTTTGCTATGAAAAAAAGCGATAACCTATTCTAGATGAAGTACTACTAAAAGAAAATATTTTTTGCACATGACTGAAGATATAGAATAGTTTGCTCGAGCTCCATCATGAACTCCATCATCCCAGCTTGGTCGACTGGTATCACCAGCTTGGTCGACTGGTGAGCGAACCTGCTTGCGAGCGGAAAGACCCGGGTTCGAATCCCGCTGCCGACATGGTTGACGCGGCTAGAAATACGGCATGGGACTTAGGTAAAACAACCGAATAATTATCGAAGTAATTATCCGACCCAAGAATGGGCCAGAAGGTTCGTTCCTATAGCCTCATTCTATTCTATTCTATTCTATTCTATTCTATTCTATTCTATATTGTCTATAAACACACTTTTAAATGATACGGTAATGACCAACTTACTCAAACATATCAGGGGAAGCCAGTAAGTCTTCTTCCATGACTATTACTTTTTTCGAATCTGGAAATCTTTCGAACACATGTTCCAGGGAGAAGATGTAATGCTGCGATATCTTGTACCCTGAGCTGTTCCGTACATCTTCCGGGAAATCCTCCACTGTTTGAGAATTTTGAACGTACGATATCTGCAGGAAGTGAAATTGAGTTTACTAGAAATTAAATCAACGTAGGATGTAGAACCATATTTTTAAATGCAATAAGAAATCAATAACAAAACTATCCAGTTTTTCCTGCGGTTAAATGTAAAACGTGTAATAGTCTAAATTAGAATACACATTAGTTAGATATTAAAATATGGATATATATTTATTTTATGAAAGAATTTTTTTCCTCCCTTAATTCTATCCAAAAAATTTTAAAAGGGAAAGGAAAAAGGTAGGTGAACCTTTACCACTTAATTCCCGGTGCTACGGACAAAACGCAACTAGACAAGGAAGTAAGTTAGAGGAATGCCAGTTTTCAGAAAAAAATCATCTTGCAATCCTGCAAGATGAAACAGTAACATTGAATGTGGAAATTCATGTCAACACATTGAAACAAAAAGTATCAAATTATTATAAACTATCAAAAGGTTTGAAATGTGCTCAAAATGAATGAGTTAAAGACAATTTAACTCCTAACTCCTAATTTGACAAGTGAACAAAATCATTTGAAATAATCATGAACGTACCTCTAGGAGCTCCAGGAGAGCTTTAACAGCAGCGTAATGGCCATCAATGCTAACCAAAAACTTGTGTTTTACAATTCCAGGCTGCATGAGCAACGTATGTAAGCATCTGAAAGAGAATGATTAGTTCTTTTATACTGAAACTAAATTTATCTTCTTATTTCGACTAAAGGAACTCACAGAATTTACATATTATGTAATTTTTCCGAGCATTTTATGTTCATTATACTCCATCAGAATAAATGAAAATTGAAACTAATAGTGTATAATTAAATAGTACGCAAATGAATGATTTTATGCATATGAATAATACTACGCAAATTACATCACAAATTTGATTCCAGAAGTTAGGTTTTACCAGGACAAGCAAAACTTTTCTCCACTTGTCTCAAATTCACTGAAATACCAAAATCTAGACTGGTGTTCAAGCTGAGGATCAATGAGTCAAGTCTGTTGTAAAAGATAAACGTACAGAAACAAGGCTTCAGTTGCAGTGAACTTGGTTCTTCAAGTCTATACGCGTCATTTAATTTAATATTGTACCAGAGCTCATATAGGCTCGTTAAACTAATGCCTGTTTTATTTCAGAATCGAATTTTTGAAACAAATTCGTAGTGGTTTCGATTGCAGAACAGTTTATCAATAGTGTTTTCATTAGGAATATTACCGGTACAGGGAAGAAGGTCTGTTGCCAGCAATGATGAGTACGGAGGTGTCTCGTAGACCAGGACTTGACAGCTGTCAAAGAATGGAATAAGTTAACACTTTGACTGCGATTCCAAAATTAGTAAGACAACCAGAAATTATCAACTTGGATACATTTCAATGGGGTTGTGCATTCGGATACTCTCTGCACTAAACTAGAACAACAATCAACGCACTGTCTCCCAAACTTGTTTCAAACGAATGTTTTCAAAAATTCGGTATCAATTCACTTGAGAAGTTTTCAAATGTCAAATTTTGAAGTATTAGAGCAATAGTGAATCAGTGATATATAAGACAAAATGATAGTAGGTCAGCGACATAAAGTCAGCCAGTGGAAGTTCTATGAAACTATTTTGTATGATTAAATTGTATTGATGGAAGATTAGATCATCATCGAAAAATTTTAAACTGGAATACATCATTACAAGTTTAAGAAGGTATTAACTTATACAAGTACTAAAAATTAATATTAGAATAAAACATCAAACGTTCGCCGAACTACAACTGAACAGCAGTGTAAATTCAGACGCATCTGCTCCAGATGCATAAAATTTCAACCCCATTCGAAAATAAGTCACCAATTCGTTATTTTATTAAGAAATACAGCCCTTCAGGCTTCTTTTCCTGGTCAACTACAATAAAAATGATCATAGAATCAAATTTGAAGCGAAATTTAAAAGTAATTATTTCAATCGTAGTGCTAGAAAACTTCGTTTCTGCCAAGACAAAAAAAAACGCAAATTTATTACGAATCAGTTTATTTTGTTGATTTCAGTGAAACGGCTGAGAAAATTCAAACCCAAATTAGAGCATTACGAAAGCCCTATTACTATCTTACGAAACTTTTATGCTGAATGACCCTTACATTTTTATCACCTGAAGTACCGCTAAAATACTGCGAATGTTCACAATATTTAACAAACGTCTTACCAAGTGTAAACTAAAGTTACATTGAAAAGAGGCGCACCGGTTGAGGCAGAGAGAACAGAATCCTGGGAGCTGTGACTGAGCAATCACACAAGTCTCCGTAGCCAACTGACTGCAGGCACAGACGCCCTCGCTTTGCTTGGTCAGGCGATGCCCATGCGCACGAGGCTGTGAGGAAGAAAACAGGGCAGGCAAGGATTTAGTGCAGAGAAGCACTCAGGGCAGAGAAGCACTCAGGGCAGAGAAGCACTCAGGGCAGAGAAGCACTCAGGGCAGAGAAGCACTCAGGGCAGAGAAGCACTCAGGGCAGAGAAGCACTCAGGGCAGAGAAGTATAATTACCAGCTCGAAGCTTCTGGCAGCTCGAAAACGGGATTGTCCAACTTATTCAATATTTGTCCACTGTGTTTGAACAGCTTCGACGTTCTCCAGACGTGCATTCTTTTAACTTTTAAGGATTTTATAATATCCGTCGAAGAATTTATGCCTGATAATGTTCAAAAAGACTAATCTTTTATCTAAATCTTTAGCCATTATAATAGATATACTCTCTGAAAACTTATGCTCTCATAAATTTATAAAAATTATCGTGAAAAGCAACATATAGTTACTCTCATCCTGGGTTAATAGGTTAGCCTATTGCACAAATGTTAGCCATTACCAGGAAACCTTAATTTACCCCGCCTTACCCTATTTATATCCCATGCATGTATAAACAATGCGCTGGCGTAAACCAAAAACATGTCTGAGAAAATTAGCTTATATATGGCAATACATAGAGCAATCTAAGGCACGTTACAGTTGAGGTGGTATATCTACCTCGTCATGCCATTCAATCATTCCCGGTCACACTCATTCTGCCTAATTTTGAACATACGTTTTTGCGTGAGGACGAAGGCGATATCCACAGTCACAGGAGGACAGTAGAGACCATTAAAACGCGTCTCGATGTCGGGGGAGATGCTATCAGCTAGCGTGTGACCTCCGACGACCGATACAGCAGCCAAGTAGTTACGAAATTCAAGAAATGAAGCGGAGGAAATTCCAAAGTTTTTCAATAAATTTCTAGACACTGACGGCAAGTTCAAGCCAGCATCTGCCTTCGAGAGAACAAGACCCGGTAAAATTCAATAAAAATCTAACAATTACAAGATTGACGTTAGTGTGTACATTTTTAAAAAAGTTATCAGTGCAAGAGACCGATGTAATACACCTTTCGATTACGATTTCAATAGCGGGCATTTTCCACATAGGTATTAGTAATTTTTACAATGAATTAAAATCATGCCGATACTATTGCTAAAAACTAGTCGCAGCATGATTTGAATAAGCTGAATAGTATGCATTGAAAAATTAAAAACGTTTTACTTGTGGATTACATTGAAAATTCACATAATCCAAGAACCCAAAGGTGACTAGACATTCTTTTTGCAAGCAAAATTAATTCATGTTCGTAAATTTACCCATACACGGAATAAAAATTGCAAAGCTCAAGTATTTAGACTAGTGATAGAACGACGTCCCTTGTGCAATAAGATCACGCAATGAATCTTAAAACAAGATCCATTCAAAGATCATAATGGTTGAATTTTACTATCAAAACTATAGTCTATCTCCCTAACTATAATGCAGGGTAAAATGTTTTCGATGAAAATCTTTGTATAGAACGTTCATTGCTTTTCGGCATTTGTACAAATTAATTTGGAAGAAATTTCTGCTCGTTGAGTACATTTTAATGAACTATATTCGTTTAAGTCAGTTATTCAAAAAGTTTCAGTTAAAATACATTTTTCGTCTATTCCGAATAATTTCAGGGGTTCAACTATATCTGGATCCACCAAAGCTTACCAGTACTCCTACTATTAGGATTCTCCCCGGAGCAATGGACTCTAGAAAAGGATGAAGAGCCATGGATTCTGTATACAAAGATGTGCGGAATGACCTGAAAACGTCATAAATTTTTTATTCAAGTTACAGATATTAATCAAATCAGTTGATTTATGGCAAATCGCTTACGTAAAATAAAAAGGACCGATGTAAAAGGGAAGATCTTCACCGGTACACGTTTTGAAGAACTAAGATCGCCGCTTTCGCAGCGAAACAAGAGAGAAGTCAAACTTAAAATGCACTGAAAATGAAAACAAGAAAACATACATTTTGATCTCAAATATTTTTTGGTCACTCAACCAGTATTTTGGGTGTTCGCAATGACAGAGACACTATTTTCTTCAAATTTCAAAGCTGAACCAACTTTTTACGCAATTTTTGAAGCTATCGATACGCGGAAATGTGAAGTCGAAAATGCCACCAAAACTCGTCCATTCGAATACACGCATGGCATTATTAAAATTCATTTTACCATCGTGGATACAAAATCTCCTCCAAAAATTTAAATGTATTTCAGCAATATAAACATAAATTATACTATACGAGTACATACTTCAGGTCCTTAGCAGCATATGTAGTGGGTATTAAACTTCATCTTAATCAAGCACCAAGTAAAAGAAAAGGAAATTGAGTTTCACAGTTAAGTCGTTTCACATGGAGAGATAAGTTATGATCTTTCAAAAATAAATTAACATTGATAATTATGGATATCTGCAGCGAGTGATGGCAGTTTTCGGTCAATATTCCAATTCATTTAGTGACGTATTACTGTTATGAAATTTTATCCAACCGCTTATTTTCAAGACCCGAATATCATATAAACTATTATACTGTATTATTAAGGTGTCAGAAATCCTGATCTTCACATGCAATACCGTACAATTAATTTTATATTTGCTATGCATAATTTTCTGCACGATATGGTCTTCCCATGCCAACGACGTTTTCCACCACCGATGAACCGCTCCGAGCAACAAAACTACACATACGTTCCAGTGATCTTAACACGTTGACTCCGAAGTGGTACGTATGTGTACCACTCAGGTTAGGTTCTGTAATTTTTTCAGATCCTTCTAGTGACTATGCGTACAAAGTGAAGTTTTACACCAATCAGGTAATCGGAGTCAACGTGTTAACGTGGCTGAGAACGTCCCCGGTTTGAGTTAGTCAATTACTGATCATTAATGACGTCAGTCAGGGCGATAGTTTTTCATCAGCAGAAACGTGCTAATTACTCGATGACTAGTAAAACATTATTATATATTGTAAACATGGAAGGCATACAAAACGTGCCATCTCACACCTGTGGTCGAGGAGGCGTCCTGTTATCTGGCACAGTACGACGACGTGAAGAGAAGGTGGGCAACCCCCACTAGATGAACAGTTTACGATCTGAAGAAATTATTGAAGATTTTTACATTGTTCCTGAAATTGACCCAATCATTGAGCCATTAACAAGGGATTGATGATCTTTTTTAGGAGGAGAAAAAATGAATTCGGAAAATTTTTTAATATAGTGAACTAGAAGTGAATTACATTATGTGCTGGTTCAAGACTATTGCCTTTCACCATTGTCGAATGAAATGTTTTTGAAAATTTTGTTTATAATTGCTCACACATTGGAAAATTTCCCGACACCAGGAGAATAGGACATCATATTTACAGCAGCAGATGTTTCTCAAATTCTTCGCTTTAGTTTTGATTTCGTCTACAATAAACAGAAAAGCTTTGCCTTTGCTTTAATCGCCAGATATACATACAAACAAAACTGTAAACTCATAACAATTGAATTTACTTCCAGCAGACAACTCAGTAAGCGTACAAACTACTCTAAATACTATCTCCAGCAAGAAAAAGTATTGATAAGTACAAATGCACCGTGAAAGTCATCTTAAAGATGATATTATTCAGACCACGTAGGATAATACATGACCGTAACAGACACGTACTCGCAATATCTATAAAGTGACTTCCCAGTTCAATCTTGCTAACAACCTATGGTTATTTTCATCCATCTTGATTTCATTTAATCAAGTTCTCTCATAATACGTGTATTGACGCTGAACCAGCGATGTATCTAGATTGGATACGAACTAATGAATATACATACAACTAGCAACATCATCCCTTTTATCTGTATTTACCAAGCCTTCATGTTTGAAAATATTAATGACCCAGTCATACAATTTCATACAATTGAACACAATAAGTCATGCAATGTCATGGAGCCAGCAGTGAATATACAGTAAAGTAATGAACAACGGCTAACTCACCAATTTAGAGTTAACAAGTACGGCGAAGATCGTCCTGCTCGACTTGACCTCGATGGATATCTGCCTGGAACTTTCTGCCGTGGCTCTCAAAGTTTCATCAATGTTGATGCCTTCCCCTCGCACATGAGTCACAAATAGAGGCAGCAGGCATCCTAGGCCTGATGTTTCAATAGACTTGTAAATAAGTGCAGACAAACAAACGTGTAGCAAGCGGTCATAAAATATTTAGGGAAATAGCTGATATTAGTTCCTGAAGCTAACAAACATGGTAATATGTTGAATAGATTGCATCGCTGCTCTAGAGTAACGTTTGCCTATTATTTCATGTTTCATAGCGAACGTGATCCCACTTAGATAAAAATACATGACAAATATATGAGCAAAATCAGCTAAAAAAGCTTTTGAAACATCTTTATTCTCGATTGATCACATTCATCACAAATTCTTCCCAAACATTTCGATGTAATCGTAAGGCCAAACGCAGCAAATTTTCTAATTTGCAAGGTGAATGAATTGGAGAAAATGAAAACTTTGCCCTCTCACAGAAAGAAAAAGAAGCAATTGATTTGTTCCAGTACCCTCTAAAAAGTATAGATACCTGCTTAAAATTTTTTTAATCAGACAATATTGTTACAATTGGTGCTACCATGGGGCTTATTTATAAAATTATAAAACATACAGTACATACATAGTTCTTTTTTATATTATGCACGCACGTTTGGCTAAAAATCTGCTTTAGTTAAAGTAAATTGAGTTAGATGTAGATTAGGAAATTAGGTTACACAGTTTTGAAGACCTTACCTAGAACGGTGTACAAGTAGAACCTGGTATACATGATATTAAACGTTGCCTTCCGGTCACTACCTCATCTCCGTAGTTTTAAGGGAGTTTGCATGTCAGCACTTTCAAATCCTTATTCCCATCAAGCTTGCCAACGATATTGCAATGAACAATGACATCGAGAAAAAAATTCTCTGCGTTAGTTAAAAAAAAGTAAAATAAATTGCGTTATTTTCTGACTCCGTCATCGGAGAAACCAGAGAATGAAAAAATGTTCGTTATGAAAGAAAGAAGTTCTTAACAATCGATTAAAAACAACTGTTGAAGAAATATTCAAACGAAATGATAAATGGAAGCGTACTTGATGACAACTAACTCAAAATGAAAATTATTAGAGAAATTTCTGGTCGGTGTTTGTAGTTACTGGTGCCATGTTATTCACACGTATATGTTTCACGTTTTTTAGTAAGTGGAATAACCTATAGACATTTTTCGTTGGTATATGTATAAGAAAGGACCATTAATCAAGCCCCACAATTATTTTTGCGAACAGGTTTTTACTGGAAAATTCTTAACGAATATTCACATATATGATTGTTAGAATTTTCGATTGCTTATTCCGTATCAACTAAAATAGCAGTGAAAGATTTTTCTATATTGCAGACTGTATAGCCAGATGTTTATCTGATTTTATACATGTTGAAAATATTCAATATTATTCTTTCATTATTGATAACAATAATGAAATGGACGTATAAAATTTGTTGTCAAACACTGTATTAACGTATAAATTTTTATAATATCATCATCATTGATGATGTAATGGTGTAATTAATAAGATCGAGCGAGCCAAAAACCCAAACCCTCCAAAAGTAATTTTAAAATTTGAAAGAAATTTGAGATCATCAATTTCTTCGATTTATATTGAGCGTTGTTCAAACATTTTTTAATGAGTGAATGTAATAATTTATAGCACAATAACTTGTGGCGCAATAATTTAAGGAGCAATAATTTAGAGCCCAATAATTTAGAGTGCAATAATTTATAACACAATAATGCATAGCACAATGATTTATAGCACAATAATTTATAGCACAATAATTTATAGCGTGACAATTTATAGCACAGAACCGAAAGATATTTCATTTTCACGTGGCATGAACAATCAATGTGTGTACTTCATAAATACATAACCCCACAAAATCGTACCTATTATTAAAAAGTTCGATACTTGTGGGTTATCTGTCACCACTTTTTATTTATGGTTTCCTTTTGTTGTTAAAGTTAGGTTAGGGTAAGTTAGGTTAGCCTAATTCAGGTATTAATAATTTTTATTATTTTTAATTTAGTTTTGAGTACTTGTGGGTAATTAATTAAGCTAACCTAACCTAACCTTAATATCAAAAGGTAACCATAAATTTAGAGTGGTGACTGATGAACCACAAGTACCAAAAGTTCAACCATCACCAGGTAGGTAAAAGTAACGATAGAGCTCAACTTGCTTGTAAGTTGCGCCTTAAAACCACAGACGGCAATACTTCACTTGAAATGAAGTGAAGGGAAAATACTTCACTTGAAGTGAAGGGAAAATACTTCACTTGAAGTGAAGGGAAAATACTTCACTTGAAGTGAAGGAAAAATACTTCACTTGAAGTGAAGGAAAAATACTTCACTTGAAGTGAAGGAAAAATACTTCACTTGAAGTGAAGGAAAAATACTTCACTTGAAGTGAAGGGAAAATACTTCACTTGAAGTGAAGGGAAAATACTTCACTTGAAGTGAAGGGAAAATACTTCACTTGAAGTGAAGGGAAAATACTTCACTCGAAATAAAGTTAAAATACTGCAATTGAGAAAAAACTCACTTCTGTACGCACCCCCAAGCCCTAACAATGGTGGGTGCGTCAGGAGCAAGTCAATGCCCTTGCTGTACTAAAAGAATGATGGAAATTGATGATTTCTTAAAAAATTGAGGCCAGTCTGTGCCTGGTACAGCACTAGTAGCCCTCTGACTGTTTGAGCTTTGGTCTTGTTTTTGCACCAGTTTGTGTACCCTGAAACCGGTTCACAACCAGAAGTCAAGTCCTGTTAAAATCGGTTCTGTTGACATTCAGTATAATAATCATGAAATTGTGGCGTTTCTGATAATTTTCGATATATATCGATAAAAATGCTTGCCACCTCGCTCTCAGATTTTTTATATACGTATGAATAATTCAGCAGAATTTGAGTCTCAGGTCAGTTGAAACTAATCAAGCAGTAGTTGATTTTGAAGATACTTAGATTGAAGCAAGCAATAACACGCAAATGAAATTGCTCCATTAGTCTTATGAATTGCTTTTCACTCTTAGTATTAATTTGTCTAGAAACACGGAACATGTTTAACCAGTGCGTTTAAGGAGATTACTGTGCTCATAAAATACGAATTTAATTTCTAGCCAATAATTGCTGTGTCATTTGCAGCTAATTTGGTGTGAAATTCTTCATAGAAACATGACATCAAGACCTAGCAGAAGTGATACATCATCACTATATCGCTTGTTCGACCTCAAGGCCGACGAATTCCCGAATAAAGCTAACAGGTAAATGCCTATCTCAGACTATAAAGCTTTAAAACGAACAAATGATTAAATCTTTAGTGCAAATCTTATTTTTAGGTTTTTAAAGAACTCAAAAACAATAGTTTAAGAAATACTAATTTATTCATTCTAGCTTCTTGATAACATCAAGAAATAAATCCATCGGTCACTTAGTTAATAATTTACAGTTATAAAACGCATTAATTCATGAAATCACATCTACTTTTTTCTTATTGTGAAGCTCCCAAAATAATTTCAATCTTCCACCACAATCCACAGCAACAGCCTTTGAACATTTGAAACAATAAACACGACTATCTAACGTATAGCGTATGATTGACATCCTTTTTTATTGAAATATGGCAATTAAATATTTCCATGAATCGTTGTTTTGATATCAGTATCTGTAGATTATAATGTACTTCAGTTTTGAAGAGCATATAGTTATGAAAGACGTATTAAGGTCATACATACGTCGTAATTGCCGGGTCACTGAAAATAGCTAAAGTGTGGTATAAGATTCACAAGAACTCGTAGTCACATCGATAAAAGCTTCGAGCAAAGTTTCACGCAAAAATGAATTTGTAAGTTTTAGACTTGTACACGAGCGTACGTCCTTGGCGTGTTGTGACGAAAAGCTCGTGTAAATCAGGAGATCCTGATGAGCTTTTTCTGACACGCTAACAGACAATTCAATCATATGGTACAAAGTAATTTAATCTTTTGACACCAGTCAACTTAATTGCTTAACCCTTTAGCGACCAAGTGGACTATTCGGTCGCCTCTCACGGTCTTTGGGAGAATTGTTCTAATAATTAAATCGTGAGCAATATGAGGTTGCTACTAGGTTTGAACGCTTCGGCATGTTACAGCGTCGTTCTTTTGGCTGCCTGGCTCTCAGCGTGCTTCATTGCATCAGTGTACAGACGGTCTTTGTGAGCTTAAATGTAGAAACTAGAAAAACAAATTGGTCGCTAAAGGGTTAACACCAGGCAACTTAATCGCCTAACACCAGTAATTCAATCTTCTAACGCTAGGTAATGCAATCGTTCAACACCAAGTAATCTAATCTTCTAATACCAAGTAATTCGCTCGGTTAACACCACGTAGTTTACTTGCTTAACACGTTAAGTGCGGTTTCCCAGCCGGTGCAAATCTTTACTTCGTACATACAGTCACTAGAAAGCTTTGAAAAAATTGCAGAACCTAACCTGAGTGACCCACCGGTGGGTCACTTCGCACTTAACGTGTTAATACAAAGTTATTTATCAGTTTGAGACAAGATAATTTCATACTTTAATATCAGCTATTTAAATAGTTTTAGCTCCAGCTAATTCATTCGCTTCTCGTTAAGTAATTTTATGCCCTATCACCTATTAACACGTTGCCTCCGATTGTCTGACTGGTGTAAAACTTCACTTTGTATGCATAGTCACTAGAAGGATCTGAAAAAATTACAGAACCTAACCTAAGTGGTACACATACGTACCACTTCGGAGGCAACGTGTTAAGTTAGTCATTTGGCACTAGGTATTTTTGTCCTTCAGCACCAGTGATTTTTTTCATTTGATACCAGGTAATTTTTTTGATGACCAGACAATTTTATCACCTGTTATCACCTAACTTTTCGTAAGGGACGCCCTTGATGAAGCAAGAAGCTCATACACAAATCCTGATTAAAAAAAAGACAGTGGGGATACTGCCAATGCCGTAACCGATATCAACCCCACACCCCTTCGATGAATCCCAGAACTCAACCAGCTTCATCAGAAGCTTCTATGACAAAATAATAATCCAACGTCATAATTAAATTCAAATACAGATCAGCATAAAATCCTGAGTATTATTTTATCCAACACTGTACACAACGTTGCATAGTGTGACCCTAAAATAGACATGTACGTATATGAATAAAGAGTTTTCACAGTAGAATCCCAGCCCTTCACCCTACACTCGTCACAACAGAAACCAGAGGAGCTAGAGGGGGCCGAAGATGTCGGCTGTAGTGTAAAGTTCGAGACCAAACTGTCACAAGAGCTACATTTCAAGAGGCCAAAAAGTGCTTTAAATATGAGTTTGATAGCTTACGGGATTTAATAAGGTGCATTGCAGCATCTGAATAACAATTATTTAATTCTGAGGTGTTCTAGTTTGTAGCTTTGTCTCCACTGGCTCAACATGAGCAATATTAGGAACTCGTACGAGTAAATCTTCATAGCGCAGTACTTATTTTGTAGGCAGTTGACCAAAACTAAAGTGGCTGCATGCTCTGCACCCAACACCACATGGCAAACCTTACATAAGTTTTTAAAAATAAATAACTTTGTTACATTAACATAAGAAAAATGATTGAATGATTTCGATTGAGCGTAGTTTTTCGGTCTCAATAAATGCTTCATCCTCGACAAAAAATTCTAGCATCATCAGTCGGTGATACTTCATGATAAGCAAATAATGATGCCGACCCTTCAATGCTCGTTTAACAGAGAGAAATATCTTCCCTATAAGCTTTTCTAATTATCCTCTCCTATTATCTTAAACGCATTTTGAAAAATTTTCGTTAGCGCTGTGGAAGTCTGGGTTACATGGAGCTGTTGCACTCCCCTGGACATGCAAGATCCTAAAAAGTATCAAGCATTGACCTACTAAAAGAGATTAAAAAGCACCGGAAAAAATAACACAATTAAGATTAGTATCACAATGCCTCTCTAATCTACAGCGTTCTTAACCCCTACCCTCATAAAATTCAGTGTTTTTCCTAATACTCTTTGAATATTCAGTATTTTTCCTTCTGCTCTGAACTGTTACTCTGAATATCCAGTTCTCTTCCATTACACTGTTAACATCTAATGCTCCTCTATTAAATCTTAGAGCATCCAGGGCTATTCTTTACACTTCCTTTATATGTCATGATGATCCTTTTCGCTCTGCGATTATAAAGGGCACATCACTTCACATTATGAATATCCAAAGCGCTTTTCTCCACTCTACGAATCTCTACGACCATTTTATACGCTTTGCGAATTTTAAGAGCACGTCACCACTCAATGAATACCCTAAATTCAATTCATCACTCTGTGCATATCCAAGACTCTTCATTTCGCTCTAAGAATATCCAGACGCATCACACCACTGTAGAAAGAATGATAGATTTTTGGGAGCAGCGGACCACAATAAAACTTATTCCTGTCCGTACAAACTTCATAGCTGGCAAAAGAGTTTAAATTTAATACCAATACTTCCTGGTTAGTTGGCCAACTGAAGCTTTATACAAGAGGAAAATATTAACGGATAAGGCTTCTCTTTATTCGGATATGGGTGCAATTTTGGATAGGATTGTTTTTTGGGGGCTGGTCAGTTCTATAGAAAATGATCCGTATTTGAGGTAAGACTTTTCTTTTTTTGTTGTTCCGGCTGTTTCATAACACGTAATACGCAGTGGAACAAAATATATCTTATTGTCTGGTGAAAAATCAAATGTTCCAAAAGTTTTTTATAAACCTGCTTTATCGATATTTATTACCGTAATAAAGTTGTGATCCCAACTATAGTAAATATCGTCAAATATTAGGTGATCTGTATACAATACTCAAAAATTATTCCATTCAAAATGAATGAAGCGTGGATATTATGATTAAATGTGGTAAATAGCTGAAGTCAAAAGAAATACGGGAGATCACTGAGCTGCAGTCTGCTTGACAGTTGAAGAATAGTCATGTCCTCGCCTATGCAACGCGTTAAAGAAAGAACATAGCGTGTAGTCACTTCTATCGTGCTCGTTAACGAGAAAATTATTTAAGGCGATATTGGGTAAAAAACTGAAGCAAGTCGGTGCCTGGTACAGCATAGCTAGCACCACGCTTGAAGTTTGTGCAAGTTTTTGCACAAGCATCAACGGTTGATCCAATAACTGCTTTGCTGACGTGAGTTCATCACGGATTTCTGCACGGTCGTGAGCGTGTGTGTTGGTTCCCCAGTGTTCAAAGAACTACGTTCTATATTCACAAATTTATAATCTATTAAACACATAATATTCTAAAAAGTTTCCAGGCCTTTTTAAACGATACTGAAGCAAACATCAATGTACCAACCTTAACACATTTCCTGCGAAGTGACCCACCGGTGGGTCACTCAGGTTAGGTTCTGTAATCTTTTCGAAGCTTTCTAGGTACTATGTGTACAAAGTAAAGATTTGCACTAGCTAGGCAATCGGAGGAAACGTGTTAATGAGTGCTCTAGCTAAGTGTGCTCCTTCAGTTCTTGATGAAAACTAACGAGCTCATCCCTAAAAACATGACATATTTTCAAATTGTATATATATTTTGGTCGTGCGTAAAACAATCTTGCTTGGTTGTTGTTTCACTTGTTAGTATTAGGAGAAAATTTTGAAAATAAGAAAGTTTCATCGCAATAAAATAACGCTTACTATTTTTGAAACGCACAAAAATTCAGAAGTCATTAAACAATTATTATCATCTCCTTATATGATCCATTTTGCAAGGTATATGTACATGAAGCAATCAAAAAGCATGAAAATTGTTGTGCTTCAAAAGCGAAAATGTAAACAGAATGAATTAATTCCAGTGCTGATGCCTGTGTGTCTAGAAAGATAGCCCAGAACCTAAATATGACATTTTAGTTGACCATTTTCCTTGTAAGAAATCTATAAATAAGCCCGCTTAAAAACTCCACGGTTATTCTCAGTATTACCTCTTCGTGTTACCAGACTTCCATCAGGCTTGTATTCTCCTCTCAATAACATGAACCTTACATGGTAAAATTACAACAAGTACAAGCAAATTTTTGGCAAAGTAATTTTTCTTTGCTTTTATACGTTTTATTATGTGCTGAAACATAAATATTATTCTGCTACATTACTCCAACAAGCAATAACTCGATAACTAATGAATGGATAAGTGATAACTGGAAGTTATCAGTAAGGTTTGTGATCATTTCAAATTCGGGATTATTATTCGTAGATATTACAAACCAAATGGAAGTAAATTAGTGCGTAAAAGAATCATTCGAGGTACGCAATTTGTTCTTAAAAGTTATATGATCCAGCTAGTCTCATGGAATAAAAAACTGTTGCCGCCATGCATTGGTCACAGTCTGATGATGAACAATTATTCCTGTTATATTAAGTTCCTTTGTTAATTCTGTTCTTGTAGTTTAAGGTCTCTCAGAAATAATTTTAACAATGTTTCAATGTAGAATTATGTTTCTTCTATTTCCTATTATTGTACCAATTGTACTAAGATATACTAAGAAAATGATTAGCAATTGCCCTATAGCTTTTACTCTCGACATGAGCTTTCTCAAATATTTATATTGAGCTCTTGAGATTTTGGCTTGTGTGTACTAGTTGAGTGATGATTCTTCACTGCAGGCGTGTTAAATAGTAATAAGATTTAAACTTATATGTTCCAGGAATGTGAACATGCTTTTAAATTGCTGTTTTGTTTCCTGAAGCCTAACTTAATATTAAATTTAATAAAAATCTTTTTAAAAACCAGGTGACAACATTTTTCTTAAGTATACTTATGTAGCTATAATCATAATTCACTACATCCCAAATAAATAAATGTTTCAAATTATGTTGAATGCTTTTTAACCAAATTGCAAGTATGTCTATTCAAAGCTCTTGCTTTAGCTCACTTGAGAAATTTAGTCACCAAGCAGAAAAATAAGCACAGGTAAGTTGAGATCAGGCCAAGGATGGAATAGTCCGTGACACCTCAACATTCGGTGTCTACTAAACCTTGCTTTTGACACCGTATCAACGAGGAAAAAATCTTAGAAGTTGAAGGATAAATTACCCTACTTGAAATTTAAGTCAAAGACGTAAAAAATTAGCGATGAGGTTCCTACCTTCCAAACAGAACAGTAACTAGCGTGGAAATTATAGAATAACTTGGCTGGTAACAGGTAAACAGGAAATAGAATGAAAATCTAGAGACTAACGTTGTAGACACCAAGTCCAACAATAAATAAGGTGGCAAATCTCAGATTATCTTTATAAGTAACTGGTAGAGCACTAATCAGTGTAGAAAATAGTAGAGGAACTTGGAAGTAAAAAAGTAAAATGGAACTAATATGAACCTCAAGCTCACCAAGATTGGTAAATGGAATTCGGAAGACAGGATCCAAGTTAAACGTAATAAGGAAGTCAATGGACGTAAAAATTTCAAGAATTATTGTTTTCTTGTTGTTATGAACAAGACTGGGTTTCCTTATCATTGAGCGTAATAGGGAAAATTGGCAACATAGTAGTTTCGAAATTTCCATACGCTAGAAATGCCATTTATCGCACAAATTTCTGTAGAAATTCCATGAGAAATTATTCCAAATTATCCAACTTGACTTGTTGGTTGATGATTGAAATCCTCCACGATTGGAATTCTATATTCTAGCTGTTAACGTAAAAACTACGAGAAGCTAAAACTTGATGTGAGCGTGTATAGTCTATTAACTATTATTATTTTGTTTTCAGATAACATTAGTGAGACGGCATAGCTGTAAAACTGTAGTTAGTGATAGCAAAAAAATATACGATCGAGATAAAATGAAGCGGGTGTGGTTCATAATTTTTTCTAGTATCACTTTCATGTTAATTTTGAAATCTGTTACGGGTGAAAACCGTGAACTAGAAAGCGAGGTCGGAATTCAACTTATAAATTCAAATGGAACTTCACCGTTGAATTCCACTGTGATGAAGTTAACGAACGAAGAAAACGCTAGTGAGAGCTCCACAGTTCTTTTGTCTGCTGTGATAACTAATTCTTCGCTACATAATTCAAGCATATCAATGCAAAACACTGATCCTGCAGTGAACTTGATGGTTTTCAAGGACATGAGCAAAAACACTGAAAACTCATTCAAAAACTCTTCCCCTATTACGCCTGGACGTTCAGTAAATGAATCTGTAAAAACCGATGAAACTTCCATCATCAACTCCACTAGAAACTTCTCAACTGTTGTTTCGAGTACAACGCCACACAAAAACGAAGAGCTATCCTCTAATGCGTCAACTATCACAACTTCTACTGTCAGCACAATGGCATTTTTGCCTAGTCCGTCCTCCGTAACTACTGGCATTTCAGACGCAGGACACACAGATTCGACTAAAAATGCACAAACAGGTGGGTCAAAATCATGAAACTGCAGAGCTCTGTTTTTAAGTTTATTGTCTGATATTTTACCTATAAACATACTATTCGATTAAAAAAAACAATCGGTAAAAAACACAGTCCGTTATTGGATGCCACAGACTTTTGCTGACTTGAATTTTTCTCGAAATATCAGTGACGTTCGAAAACAGAATTTTTGTCACAAGTAATGGTCATCTAAAATCAAGTGCCCTACCAATCAACGATTGATAATGAAAACAATAATCAAATAAGTATTCAAATTTCCATGCAGCTGTTTCCTAAAATATTAACTCTAAAATATACCATACACATGGCTATGCAATATAACACTCATCAAGCGTGAAACAACGACTAACAACGTGACACATGTGGTGTCACGCATGAAAATATTCGAATTACTGCCTGTTTGTTATTAATTTCTCGCATGATACACTTCTACAAACAGTGCTTAAAGCACTCTTATGACGTTTCAAAATGAATTTTTTTGGGGGATTTTCAGATCCGAATAATAGAAGGCGTTTGTTGGTTGCTGTTGTGAAAACGCTGGTGACAACCTCAATCACCAGCTCCACCTCGACAGTCTTCTCTACTTGCGCTTCCGGCGGTAAGAACCACAGTGTAGTTTATTTTATTATTCTGATCTTCCAATCTATCAACCATATTCTAAAGAATATTCATAAAAATGGAATATATAATTTAACCTAGTCGATGATATGGCAGTTATGCGCCTCAAACGGTTTAAAGTCTGGAAAGTAGCAGAATATTTATTGCTCATGGATTTATAATGTATTACATTGTTATTTGCAGCAACATATTAATAGGCATGTATATGTTTTACTACATTTTAATTCATACACAATCATTTATTTCGCTTGCAGCAAATTGCTAGACATCGCCATAAGGCATTCATTTTATTTTACCCATCTACATTTGAATTTTTAATATTAAACTTCAATTCTAGCATCACTCACACATGTTAACAAGATTACTATACACAATGATGATGACACAATTATAACCTAACCTTAACACCAATCTGACTTCGTAGACATGCCATCACACGCATGAGGGAATTCCTGAAAAAGTAATTCACAATAATGAGTTAAAAGTTTCAGATCAAGTGAAAACTACGCCCATAATTCATAATTAATTGCCCCAAACTTCAAGTATTAATACATAACACTAGAAAACATAGAGCAGCAACTGTCGCTTGAAGTGCATTTCATTTTATCGTCCCATTCATAGAAAACACTCGTTTCCTCCAACACGGTAATGAAATTTATCTCCAAAACGTGACTATGAACTTAGCGTTAACAGTAACTCATTTCGTAATTCTTATTTTAATTGTCATTATTACGAAAATGATGAGTATTATGTACGAATTTAATCTTCTTTTCTGAACTGAGCTATTGTTATTAACCCTTTTAGCATCAGCGTGCACAATTCACTTTGAACTGAAATATAGTCAACCGTCGTAGTACCAGCGTGAACACCTTACTTTTAGCTCAAATATCACCCATGTTAGTATCAACGTGAACATCAACCAATTTTTAGTTGAAGCATTACCCGTTTAAGTACTAGCGTGAATGAGGACTTATTTTTAGCAGAACTATCAACAATTACTGGCTTCAACAACGTAATTCTTTAAACCCGCTGACATTTCAGCTGTCCCAACGAATGCATGTGCCAGGAGGAGGAAGAGGAGGAATGTGCATTTGAGAAACCTTCAGTGAGTAAATTAATTTAAATTTTTCAACGAGACAAGTGTTTCAACAGATGTAATGAGCGTATTTCATTTATATTGTAAGCAATAAGTAAACATGAATAGACTGTTGAGATGACATGAATGTATTGTAACTGGGGAAGGGCAAGGTATAATATTTACACTATACATAAACAAACGTATATATCTTAAGTTGCTTATTGTTGTGATAATTATGGGTATGTATGTATTCGAGTAAATTCACAGAGGTGTCCATAATTGGAAAAAACATTGATACAACTTGACTTAAAACGACACGTATGTATCTATAAAGCTCAAACGTATGACCGAAATAAAGAGCTGCAGAACATATCCTGTCATATATAAATACATACGTATGTGTGTGTGTGTTTCTACATCTAATATCTTATGTTGTACCTACTGTAGTAGTTCTAGCAAATTACAGAACCACATAAGGTTACAAAACTGTAGATACAATTTAATAATTAGTCCTAACATTTTCCCATACCCTAGAATACTAGAATAAAAAATGTGAGTAGCAGCGATTATTACATCTAGCGTCACTTGAGGTAGAGTTGAGGGGTGTAAGCTTTTCTGAGTGTATGTAATTTTGAAAATAGACCTACTCAGTTAGAAAACAGTTTTAATCAGATTTTTAACTCTTCTTTCAAATTAACTGCGATTGTAAACCATCATAATAAGCGGATAGGTGCACTAGCTTACGGCAGTCCTGTGATGAATTTAGTCATTAATAGATTTTGCCGTAATTTTCTGAGCATGGCACCTCGATACTATTCAGGGGACTAGGAATTCTGGGACCATGAGCTAATTTTCATGAGGTTGATTGGGGTACAATGTTCCGCTTGTAACCTATTGGACGATATCATAACATGAAGTACATATTGTTTAGCATTCTGATCCATACTCCGCAAAGATTAGCATCTGATTTTCTAAACACAAAAATCTCTTATACGATTGGTCAAAGTTAATGTTCGTTTAATGAATGTTGTTTATAAACATCTCTTACTCCTTACAAACAAAACCCACCAACTTCTTGAACTGAAATTACTAGTTTTTTTACATTGACTCATTAGCCCTTTCGGTACCATGATGCAAATATCAAAACCTTTTCAACATATTTAACATCCAATTTTAAAAAAGATGCTTTGTGATGTTTTACGGTCACTGCATTGTCCTGATCAAACTGTAGCTTGCACTGCCCTACCAGCGTTTGCACAGACACACGTGTTGCTCTGCATCTTAATGGGCGAAAAATGACTGCGGCTACCAGAGATGCCGTCATTACCGAAAGGGTTAAAGTTAAATTCTAATTTTCTGAACTGCCTGGCTATAACCGTCTGATCGTTCCATAAACTAAATTTGTTATTTTTCTAAGGAAATTGCTTCTGTGTATATTTTCATGTTAGAATCCCACACTCATTTTGCGGATAATATAGTAGTATCTGCTTGGCCCAGTTTTTGTAGTGTCATTTACGCCGCGTACTGTGAAGTTACTTCTACTCTTTTCCCCTGTGTGCCAGAGACCAGCAATATTTCTTAGTAATATTAATTTATACCAGAAAGAATACCGGCAGCTAATGCTGCGTACCGACAACTAATGCTACGTACCGACAGCTAATGCTGCGTACCGGCAGCTAATGCAGCGTACCGGCAGCTAATGCAGCGTACCGGCAGCTAATGCAGCGTACCGGCAGCTAATGCAGCGTACCGGCAGCTAATGCTGCGTACCGGCAGCTAATGCTGCGTACCGGCAGCTAATGCTACGTACCGACAGCTAATGCTACGTACCGACAGCTAATGCTGCGTACCGGCAGCTAATGCAGCGTACCGGCAGCTAATGCAGCGTACCGGCAGCTAATGCTGCGTACCGGCAGCTAATGCTGCGTACCGGCAGCTAATGCTGCGTACCGGCAGCTAATGGCTCGCAGGCCTCGATAGCTCCGTGGACCACCACTTAGTAGCCCTACTCTACATATAGCGCTCAGTTGGAGCAGAGTTTATAGAACTTGGCCAAAATTTTCGGCTTTTTTCTCTGAGTAGTATTACTATTTACATTTCCTTGCCACACAGGTATTACAGTATATACTCCGTTTCCTCCCTCCGTATGTACATATATGTGTTCGGTATGTCATTCTTAAGTCTACTTAAAAATCCCCTGATTTCCAGCTACGACGAACGGAATCTACATTCGTCCATTCAAGATCCCGTCACAAGAGAAACAAAGGAGTGGCAGCCCCTCAAAAGAACAAGTCGTCTAATTATGTGGTCCTCGTCGGTCCAGACGGTGACATTCGTCACTACCTCAACTAATACAGATACGACCGTCAGCGTAAGCTACTCCTGCAGCTTCTCAGGGATTCCTGCTATGTGTCCGTGATTTAATTGCTACTTCCGGTGGATCATTCGCAGAGCAAATGTGATTTACCAGTTTAAACGTAACAGAAGAGAATGTAAGTCTCTTAACAACTGTAACATTAGCTTGACTAGAATAAACCTTAAGCAACTATCAAGTGCTCCTGAATATCAAGGTTCCATATTGAATAGTTTCCTCACTAACCATAGTTTTAACTCCTCTAATGATGATCTTTATATGAATACCACAACTTTGTGTATTGTTATTAAAGCCAAACATATGCAGATAATAGAAATTCTACACATATATAAACTTTAACCAGTGCTCAATGCAAACACAAAGGATTTTTTGACACTTCCAACTTATTTATTAAAACCTGAGCTAAGATTATCAGAAGATTCGTCATAGACCTAAATTTTGTTTTGATATTCAGTACCACAAGCATGCAATTGTGTAGTACAATTTTAGTGATTCTCTTCACCTTAAATGTGTATGAGTAAACATTTTCTTGTATTGTACCTAATTGAACTTGATACTATGACTGAGCTGTAATTGGGAGCATCGCAACGTTACATTTCTATAACTTACTATCACGCTCACAAAAGGGATAAGCCAATTTTAAGAATTTCAACATGCAATGAACTTGAACAGTTATCCTACAATAAAATTGCCCCTCTATGCACGGAGAGTTGCAAAACATATTTAATATAAAGTTTTTATTTCAATATACTTTCTTGGATAAATTTACATCATTATCAGTTATTGAATGTTTTACACACCATCATGGAAAAACAACGTAGGTTAGTGATTACCGTAGTCTTACTTCCAAATTCTTCTTCTGGCTGCCTAAACGGAGAAATATTTTTTGCAAAAAACTAGTATTCGCAGGGACCTCTTAATCAAATTGGACCTCTAAAAACTTTGGATGTATAATAGGTTATTTTTTATTATTACATACTGCAGCAAGACTCATTTCATTACCCTCCCAAATACGTTAGAGATTAATCCAGAAGACTAAGCATTTCCATAAACGCTAACTAGAAGAATTGAAGGGTGGAAAGCACTAGTGGACTACTTGCATTTTTTCCCACCGGAGAAAATGCAAGTTGTCCACTAGTGCTGTCCACCCTTCATATAGTAAACTACTGGATCGTAATCGCCTCTGTCTGCGCTGTGTTAGCGACAGCACGGGAGTGGATTACTTGCATTTTTTCCCGTGGAAAATATATTATATTTACCATGGGAAAAAATGCAAGTAGTCCACTAGTGCTTTCCACCCTTCAATTACACACACGGAGCATTTGAGTCAAGTGCTGCTTGGAAGCCTTGCACTTGACATGTTTTCTCAGAAGTAGTCACATGGTTCCTAACCTAAGCTCACATCCTTGTAGTTAGCCTAATCTGGAATTTTGGTTTATGTTCAAAGCAAAGTTTTTTTCTCTCTAGGTTCTATCATGTCACCAATTTTCTGTCAGTGGGAACATAAGGTCGAACTGAAGTTATTTTCCAGAATCTCTTCACAATTCTATTAAATGTCAAAATATCTGGCACGTGACGTGGATATTTGGGGAAGAATTTTATCCAAAATACCCTTTGAACTTGCCTAAGACTCTGGAGCTGCCCAAATGTGAAGATGATAATTGCCGACTGTTGCTCATTGAATGGAGAATTTTAGTTTAAATTACTCCTGGGCTGCGTACTTGAGATATTTTTTAGGAAGCCACTTTTGAGATGAAATAATCTGAAATTAGAAATTCATGCCACGTTGTATGAATATCCGATTGTTGTGATAGCATAGGTACCCTTGTCTCATTATAATACAGCAATTGCATATTTTTATGAATTATTGTTTGATGACATTAGCTGTAGATCATACTTTAGTATGACGTTGACACTATCAAAAGAAATAAAATCAACACCATTATTTGCAGCAACATTTTCAATGTATGACTGCAATTATCTGGTCATACATTGGAACTATTGTATTCAACCGCACTGATGTCATTAAACTTCCCTTCACTATCAGAATAGAATCTAGGACTACTGCGAGATTTTATTCTTCCCCTTTGTAATGCTGATTTAATTCTTTCTTCAAAATTTATACTCACGATAGCTCATGTCCTAAAAACCAAGACACTGTTTTATTCTTATAATTAATTCCCATTAAAGAGTAAATCAGTTATTTTAATTTCACAAACGCGTCCCTGTACGCTCATCACGCTGCTCAGTATCTTGACTGATCCACTGCAGTGTACTAAACTAAGCATCGCAAAATTTCACCTTGCATTTGCACACAATAATATACGTCCATGAATTCAGCGTTCTGATAAAATATTAACAAGGTTTATTCAGTGAGGCTTTAGGGTCTTTTATATCGCTCGAGCGAAAGTGAAATGTTCAAAAACGCTCAGTCAAATACCCGAGCATGAGATGCTGTATGGGAGCATCTTTGTGTGAGGTCACGGCTAACAGGTCAACTCAGATGCAGCGCAGTTCCCAGCCATTGCTGCAGCTCTTGCTGCTGATGATGCTGCTGCTGCTGCAGCTACGTACTCTAACTCTTAATTTGTCCTCAGATAAGAAGTTAAAATACATCCTCATGAAACAGTAATACCATTGAATCTCTTTGTGAAATCAGTTTTGTTCTTCCTTGCTAACGTAACCATTAAATTTACTGTTACACATATATGTTAAGATGAACAGTTTCTCATTATCATTCATAAAAATACTGATGTTCGAATACGAGATTGAGGAAATCATCATACACATTCTAGAAAAATTACGTCTAGGCTTTCAATTTGAGAATGATAGTTTAGAACCTTTTTCAACTCAATTCTTTTCAGGAAATTAAATGAATTTCTTTACAATTGCTCACTAAGTTGAAATAATGGGACCTCGTAGAATAGACCGCGATACACACAATCAATTTGACTGGATAAACACTCAATCTTGAATGTTTTGTTTGGCTGCATCCACAGTCATTAACAAATGTACTACATCCAAATTCAAATTGAATCAGTGAGGTACATGTATAAATGACTTCCCACGCACCGTTGAATTTGGATTCGCTCGCAGAACAAAACGTTGTGACGCGTAATGGGGTAACTTCCTCCACCCATTAACGACGAAAATTCCATACAGGGAAAGTTAACTATTTTCCTAATGAATATAATGGGGTAAGACAGTTATAGTAAATTAATTAAAGTCAAATTTTGAAAAATATGTGTTTTTTCGGTTTTTTCAACTGCAGCTATTCCTTACACTCGGCCTCAACATGAACACAAGAAACAGTAATGCAAAATACATTGTTTATTGCATAAATGAAACATTCTACGACATTAAATATAGGAACAATTTAAAGACAAAATTATTAGTGATAAAATTGAAGACAAAATATGCTTTAAATGACTGTTATCACAGTGTGTACGAACAAAAAGACCGGGCAAATGAAGATGTTAGTTTCATTCTAAGTGAGATGGGTTTGTTATATTTATGTGAAGTATTTTTTCAATTGTAGGTTAGTGTGTTTCATATATAAAATATACAAGGGCCTACTATGTATTGAAATATATATATATATATATATATATATATGTATATATATTTACATTTGTACGCATATTCTTTTAATCATACCAGAAATTTTTACATATACTTCACACATATAGAAGATATCTTTTAATCGAATGATTTACCTAAAATAATATCTTCAAAATCCATTGCAAATGTCATAATAACAAAAAGAAAGAATGGATTCGAGACTCCACTGAGAATTTCCTTGCAATTCCAGAACTTACTTTCCCACCACAAGACCGCAGTTAGGAAACGAGAAGTTCGTCTAACCCTCGAATTACGACAGCCTATTGAAGCGATCAAACGGACTGGTCATCGCGTAAGTATCACTCTGAGTAAGCGAGTCTTTACAGGCCCAACTCAATGGCCAAGATTGGGAGCAATTACATTCCTGGAGTCCTTAATTTTAATCCCTACCTGCCAGTTATTTCAAACGGCCCGTTTTAGTTCGTAGCTGCCGAGTCCTTCTTCAGATTACTCGCGCGGTGGCAATCAAGCCAAAGCGATTCCAATCCTCAGCATTTTGCTTTGCCATTTAGGGTGGTGCTTTACCATAATTACATCGCCAGAGTAACATCCTTTAAGCTCGTACCTCCAAACTTGTTATTTCTCTGTACAAAGACCGTGATTTCGATAAGCAGCTGAACCCGGGCAAGCCGTCCAGGTATCCCTGAAGATGCACGACGAACCTTATGATCTCCATGGTAATAACTAGTCACTGCCTTGCACCAAGACTTCTATTATTGCTTAACAAATGTATGTGTCTGTGAACATTCCGATCAAGTGAATTTCTCAAACAGGATCCTTTGGAACATGCGATTCCTCAAACACAGAAGTTGACCTTGAGTAGAGCTGCCTTCAGTGTGGAATACAATTTTGAGCTCGTTTTGAGCTAACGCTTGGTTTCACGGTATGAATATGAAAAGATTAATTTCAAATCATGATTTCTTATGAAAAAAATGACGATAACTTAATAAGCAAAATTCATTTATCAGCAATTTGGTACGCCAACGACTAGCACCCACAATAGATAAAAAATGTTGGTGATTATTACTTGAATGCAGTTGTAATTATATAATTTTTTAATCAGTTTCAGTGTGAGCCAAAACTCAAAGGACTTTATCCTTCGTTAATTATTTATTACTTATTTAGTATTCATTACCAATAATCACAGATTACACAGCTAACGATTAAAATTGTTAACCCCTTTTCAACTAACCAGCAAATTTCGTCTATTTGTACCACTGTCCTTCCTAAAATGCGTCAGAAATAGTTCCCTTTTTTCCTGTATTCTAATTGTTTCATTCAAAAACTAATTGATATTAGATAACAAACATCAAAAACGAGTGATAATTTACGCAATATTTCATTTTGTTAAGAAATAACTTGGTCGTTTCAGGGCTGTTAAAACTTACCTCAATTATTATAGTTCTGGAGATCTCTAAGTTTTTGGGTTTGATCATTCTTATTATACGATAATTTTACGATGTATATAAGTACAAAAGCCCGATAAGCAACATAGTCCCACCATGAATAAAATTTTATGATTTTAGTTGAAGCCTGTGTCAGTGCTCAATGTACGAATCAGAATTCAGCGTTGACAAGAATTTCTTGTTGTGACACAGATAACTGTTCTTAAAATAAAAATATCGAAATCATTCAGATATAGAAGCAAATATGCCTCATGAGAACCTACTGATGGACAATCCCGTATTTCATAGTGTATACACTCTCTGCTAATTAATATAAGCTGCACATAATTTGATAAAAAATGAACCCAACCTCGATGCTAAAAAAACTCTTTAGAAGAAGGATTGAAAAAAGAACCATCGTTATAACAGTCGTCTCAAACTGTCAACTATATGATCACAAGAAATTTGTCTCTTGTCCATAAGCTCATATTTATCTTTAACAACTAACCTGGACTGAAATTTCACAGAAATCTACCTTTACTGAACCCACACTGTTGTACTTACTGAACCCACACTGTTGTACTTACTTGTAGGACGAAGGTTCGGTTGTTATAGTGGACAACTACTCGCCTCCATTCATTGCATGCAAATAATGATTTGAAATTTACAAAGTATATGTTCAACATAAACATTCAAAGAACAGCTCCTAACTTCACCACCTGATTTCAAAAAGAACTTATGATTAATAAATAAAATTATTAGTCAAACGTAGTCCGCAAACAATATGAAGTCAGGTTCAATGTAATTCCCATTTTCTTTAATCTGTTATTTAGAAATAATTAACGTAGACGAAATATATACAGAATACACAGATAAATACTTTGTTCTTTTCCGTGAAGTTGTGATGGCATATTAATCTACTTGGACAAAAACTCTTGAACTTTGAATAACAGTTTTACCTACACGATTTTGATGGTTAAAAGTCTTCTTCTCGTGATATTATTGCACAATATACATACATTTACATTTTATGAAATAAGTAACACACTTGTACGCAGTCGATCATTTCTGCTATATTAAACGTGACTGTTCTCAAATATAGTACAATCTATTGATATTTATGGTGTATTGGATCACATAATCAGACGATGGTACAATCTGCAGAAATGCACGGAAACATAAGATCATTTTCGTTACTTGACCATGAATTCAGACTGGGAGTTTCCAAGATTTGTTTCCTGAAAGCAGTTTAATGGCCCCATAATTCAGGTTGGCAATATTTTTCCAAGAAATATGTTATTAACTGATTCTATCTACAATCTGACAGCAGATATCGCAGTGCGCTAGTATCACTGTTTCCAACAAATTAACATTTCGACACAGGTAATAGGTTTGTCTTTAAAAGTTCATTACTCACGAGATTTCAGCTCACTAGCACTACCAGCTTTCAAATTAAGGTTCCGTTCGAATACTTCTCAACTGTGCTCCATTTTTCCCTCATCACGACTAAGAAGAGGAAAGTTGCTCGATTGTGTGGGAACTATCAATAATCAACGATAAAATTCCCACAGACTGACACGATGCTCCCATGAGTTTTCTTCCCAATGAGACACTTTTTGCTGAGCATTGGCAGTCTTTGTTGCTAGATTGACAGTTTCCAATAGACGTTTGGAATGAGCTGATGTCTTTTTTGGTTCAAAGAATGGCAGGTCTGCAAATAGGCCGCTCTTCTTTGTCTTAAATTCGTCAACGATTGATGTTCCATCGATCTCACGGCTTTCATGAAAATAATTACTGAACATCGTTAACTTCAGATCTTAAATTGAAATGTTCATGAATGTCATTTAAACAAATTTTGTAACGTCTCTCAAAATGTACGAAACAATTGTTTTACTGAGTGAATGCATTTTTGGATATCTTGAGTTTGAATGCTTCATAAATCTATCACCTCATAATAATCAAAGAACAATAAAAGAACACAGAAAATTCAGCTTTCGAATACATCGCATTCCAATTAATTTGAAAGAATGCCTTGGTTAAAAACAGGTCAATAGTTTTCTAATAATATGAACCATATTTTCAAGAAAATAAAATTGAACCTGTTTTGAAAACATTTTTGGTGCCCCAAAGCTTTTTCACTTAACTGTTTATGAGACTTTTAGATACTTAAAACTTCAGTTAAATATAACAAACTTTTACATTAGATTTATTTCCTATTCTCAACTATGACATCCCAAAAGTAGCTTAAGCCCCAAAAGATTCTCAAGCATTAACAACCTACAAAAAGTTAAATTTTTAAACACTTAATATAAGCTTTGCTCTCAGAAGACCCAAAACTTCGAGTTTCAGCTCAACACAATCTTTAGTTTCACTTTCCTTTCACGTTTACTAGTTAATCTTTAGTTTTACTTTACTTGTTTTACTTTACGTTTACTTGTTTTACTTCGAATAATATTTGAAGTTCCAGGCTAGGTTGCAATCGAATCCTGCAAAGTAAAAATTATTCTGCAATGTTACACTGAGCAATTAGTGTTTTTCATATATAACGGATGAACTCAAAAATGCGTCAAATAATCAATAAAGTCCTGCAATGCATTTCATTTTAAGGAAATAGAAACTTTTCTAAGAACGTTCAAAAATTCTTTACTGACACCGTCACTACATAACTCAATTGAAATGTGAAGTAAAAGTACCTGGCAATTAAATACGGAAAGTGTGAATGATTTAAACTTATTTTGTTATTTTAATTTAAATATCTACATGAATATGTGCTGCATTCGTGCATGAATTAACCGTTGACCTCTTGAATTGTCTCTACTGCACGCTGTGAATACTCAGTAACTTTAAAAAGATATTATTGGTCTTTAGGGGTTGATGTTTGGTAAAATTTTCTTCTGTTTCAAGCAATTTAGTTCTAAGTTTATAAATAGAAGTAATTTCTATTTAATTTAATTCTGCCACCTTGAAGTCAAATGAAGTATTTTCAAGCAACAAATATCCCAGGGTACAAAATAAAGTATTTACGACTTAAATGGCTTTGATATCAGTCTTTAGTTCAATTTAGAATTTTGATTTTTACAATAACCGAAGTCAAACGTAGAATTTACAGCGTCATCTGCCTTCTGTTTATTTAAATGCCATCTTCAACAATAATAAACTCTAGGTCATAGTATTTAATAAGGCCTTTACTATTTAACCACCCCTAACATCTCCCTGCAATTTGAACAGTTATTTCCCATAAAATAACGCTGACGAGTAAATTCCTTATACTCCATACATTGCATTCAACTCCTTAAAAAGCATCTGATTATTTCTTCCACTATTTAATTGTTAAATACCACCATTTCAGTTGACAAGTACAGTTTTAAGATAACTTGCACGCGTATTTCGTGCGAGAGGAAGTATACAGGATACTCAGCCCGCTGAGAGAAGCTACGTAATACATACAAAGGCCTCTACGAGCCAGCTCAGCGCCGTGCTTCCAAGGCTGGCCAGTTTTTTACTGTGTCTTCCGAATACTCCCTCACCTTCGTGCACGCAGCATCTTTAAGCTCATCTCCCAACAAATTGCGGTTATTTCTTAAATTAATTACACAAAGGCGTCTCATTTTCATTGTGTTATAAGTGTGACTCAAAATTTAAAAATCATCAAGTTGTGTGTGGGGAATTCAATGTTCAAAAAATTGGTAAAAATCAATTGAATAGATTTGAAATAAATTATTTCCAAATTTCGTTCAAAATACAATAATGATAGTGCAGATTTGAAATAAAAAAGCGATGTTAGGACATTGTAGATAGCATTTACATATATAAAAACGACAAGAAACATTTGAATGTTCCGAGCGTTCGTGCATAGTTTGCTACAAAAAAGTTAATACATATACAATATGTATTCATATTACATGTATTCACAAATCTCTACCTGCTTCCAAAGATACATGTATGTACATATATCAGGCTCAACTAGTTTTCATTTTAGTTTCAGTAAAACTTCTGTGCAACGTGTCTGCTATCATCATGTTCAGCTACAGTAGTGTAGTTCCCATACTAAATTATAATTAGTTCATCTCTAGTTGTAAAATTCATATATACTCTTCGTATTATTTGATAGCTATCGTTAGTGTAGATATGTTTTAGAGACACTTCCTCTTCTTTCGTCTCAGAATATCAGAACAAGAAATTTAGAAATTTGTCTATGATCCACACTTATTTTCTTATATAGTATCAGTAAAAGTATCTTCGGTTTGAGTTTTCGGTTCACGCTCCATAATTAGGAGGTACCTTGTGGCACCTTATGCCCGAGTTTCTTACATGGTTTGGCATTCATTTAGCAAGACCATCCCAGTTCAGCTCGATACAAAGGCAAACGCCGGCTTCAAGTTGCCATATGATCGTCGTCAATCAAGCTCTTAACAAAGACTTGCATTGAACACAGCACCAGCAGCACGAACACTAGCTGTGACCGCAATTGCTGGGTGTGTCTCATCGTTCTTGTGCACTACGAACGCATTTCCTTTTATTTTTCATTAAACGCTGCAGTTAAGCAAGAGAATATCAATGTTTAGCATCTGTGTACAATGGGCTTGCTTATTAGCTGGACATTAACAGCGACTCGTGAAGTAGTTTTTAACTTTTTACAAGGCATGAATAGAAACCAATTTGTCTACATTCCCACTAACGGTTAATGTACGATGTTGTTAAATCCAACAAATTTATTTCTGACGGTTACATCGTCTTGTGAAATACGAGTATGAAGGAAACCGATCGAAATATCGTCCAATGTAGTTAGTTTCAGAAGATATCAGTGAAACTTTATTATTCTCCGAAGTCCATAAACTAGAGTAGTGTTATTTCATGTAACTAAAGAAAGAGACTGCTTTTTTAACCATGTTCATAGCGTACGTTCATCATTGCAGAAAACAATAACGTAACCAAAGTTATTCTTACTTCAATGAAACCCAATAAAGACGAAGATATTTTTGGACTGAATGAAATACAATGGTACCTCGAGATTCGAACTGCTGTCAATTGGAATCAGAAAGTACCACTGTATTACGTAAATTATTGTTCATTAATTATGTAATAGAAAGTATTTCAAGAGATTTCACCCAACTTTTGAAAGAAAATTTTGAAGTTATGGCTAAAATGAATTATTTTTGTGTTTCAGGAATAACAAAGGTCTATAGAGGGTTAGTAATGTTTTTTAAAGTACGGTGCTAAGCTAGAAAAATTCATCATGTTAAGAAACCTCATATTGTGAATATTCGGCAGTTCATGTGTACATATTGATGATTTTTTAAATGAATGGTTATATCTACTATATAAGTAGATTTTGATGGTATGGTTAACCTACCAAGTGCTCAACCAAAGGTAGATCAGCAGACACGATAAGCACAATTACAGAAGTATGTAAATTCAAGTACGAGTAAATTAGCAGGCACGATAAGCACAATTACAGAGGTATGTATATTCAAGTACGAGTAAATTAGCAGGCACGATAAGCACAATTACAGAGGTATGTAAATTCAAGTGAGAGTAAATTAGCAGGCACAATAAGCACAAGGACACAGGCATGCTCACGTGACAGTAAATTAGCAAGTATATTGACCACATGAACAGCGATACACTCAAGTAACAGTAAAGTAGAAGACACAATAAGCACATGAACAATGGTATACTCGAGTAACAGTAAATTAGCTGGCACAATGTGCCCCACAGTAAAGATTTGCTCCTTAATTCAAAACAATCTCGGCCAGTTACATGGCAACAAGTACAGCGAAGAGACCTCGAATAAGCAACGCGTTATACGAGCGTGCGTTGAGGTAACGAAGCTCGTAACTCGGTTAAATCTTCACAGTAAAAACTAAAACTCTGAAATCGCCACTTAACGTAACGATAACAACGTCTTGAGAGCCCGAGAACTGGAGAGTCTATTCTTGTCAGGAGTATTTTCTTCGCGTAAAACGATTACTGAATATTCAATAATACCAGCTTGTATTATTGAATATTCAGAAGTTATATTCCACAGAGAAAACCCGACTTTTTACTGCAGTTCAGCTAGTTTTTTTTTAAATCAAATGTTAGCTCTGCTCAAGATGGTAGGCATTATTAGTCACCAGGTATGATATTCAAAAGTTTGTTTGCATTCTTCTGCTGATTTTCTAGCTTTGTAAAAATGCTTTATTTGTGCTATTTTATTTACGTGTCCAGCAGGAATATTACGGCCCTAAAAGTTATATGCTGTTATGGATTTCAATTTGACATCACTAACATTATCGTCTCCACTGTAGAAGTTGTCATACTTGATTTCAAAAATATTAACATTAGTATTATTTTCTTGAGATGTAATAAATTCTATACCGAACCGCAATTCATCTAATTAGATTTTTGAAGTGTCTGATTTTGAAATATTCTGCCTTGCTGCGTTCCATATTTTATAAAAAAAATCGAATAAGACTATTTTACTTCGCAACCTTCGTCATCAACGCCAGAAAATCCCTTCTTAAATTTCCTAACCCTGTTTCACTGCTTTTACCGCGACGAGAAAGGTCAAGTTTCAAGGCCGAATGTTAATATCTTTAATGTGTGAGAACCCTCCGACGGCTGGCAACTGTAAAATTTTAAGACCTGTTAGCTGAAGACTAACTCGTTCAGAAAAGATGATGCAAAATAGACACCTTGGAAAAGATTCTTAATCTCAGGCCTATTCTAATCTTCTCGACTGATGAGCTGTAGGATGGTGAGGAAAAGGAGGTAGTAAAATCGCAACGTATTTGACGGCAGCTTTCTGAAAAACTCTGTGGTCTTGGAACTAGATAATAAAAATATACTGTAATACGAAAAATGAACTTGGGATTTTTTTTAAGATGAAGGCATCAATTAGGCTGAAACACCACAGCTGTTGTAGAAACAGCATGAAAGTTTTTTTTTAATTCATAGCTTCAAAAATTTAGATCAGGTTAAGTTTGCTACAAAAACTGAATATGGCATCAATATGAAGACTTAGATACTTGTACAGTAATTTACATAAAGTACGGCATCTTCGATACGGGATCTTCAAAACTGTGTCATTGATACGGAATTTTCGATAAAGTAACTTAGATAAAGCCCCTTAGATGCAGTAAGTTAGAGAAAATAACCAAGAAAATATAAATTAGATATAGTAACTTGGATGAATCAGTTTAAATTCATTACCTGAATTAAATTCAATATAGCAAATTGCATACGTTACTTATAAACGGTGATGTAAATGCACACTTTAACATTTGGCCACACTTTAACACCACTTCGACAAATATAGGGTGGCCCAAAAGTTACTGACCCTTTTAAAAACGCTATAACTATAAAAATAATTAACAAAAATCAGTGTTAATCATGTATACACAAAAAAACTTTAAAATCCCATCTTCAATAAAGAAGTAACCTCATCTCTCTACCATTCCTAGTTTTATAGTTATAGTGATTTTAAAAGGGTCATTAAGTTATGGGCCACCCTGTATTTGGGAAGGTCACTCAATTACCATACTAATCATTTTCAGGAGTTTATAGAACTGCTTGAAAGTTCTATAATTCAATTTCACTCGCTCAGTCATGACCTTTCAAAACAAGTACTGTATATCCTCCACACAAAATTTACAGCCGACATCTTTCAATTTCAGTGTAGGGAGCGCTAAAATTGGTCAATCTTAGACCACCACTATTGCTGGATTACAGCAAATTTCTCTGAGTATCTTCAAATTTCTCCAGATAATACAATTATAGACAAATCACAGCTTGGATAACCACGCTAGCATCACGTGTGAGATAATATATACCAATGAACAACTCAAATACGATATACATTGAAAATGAGGTGTTGCGTGCCAAAAGGACAAAGGTGCCAGAAATAAGTTTTGAGTAATCGCCATACAAAATTTGAAAAATGGAAATTCCCTTAATATGAACAATTATTTAAAGTGAAGGCAAACAGTATTGTTTAGCCAACGGGGCCAAAAATTCAAGCATAGCTTTGAGATTACGGTACCATAGAAAAGGGGTTTTTTAGCTTACGGTACCATAGAAAAGGAATTTCTTAGCTGGTGATGTCTTCGCCCCTGTGGCAAAGAGCACTCCAGTATGTGCTGACAATGTTTTGAATTCATAATAGCACAACGTGTCAACGTGTGTGGAAATTCTGTATAATCGCATTGACGCATAGAAATCTGCGAAACTAATGAAAAGACCAACCCTTGACCTCCTACCCAGCCAGCCCGACCACATACACAAGCACGAATAAACCAACCCTTTTTTAAAATCAAGTGAACATTTCCCTTATGTACATACAATAATTATTGCTATTGTATGAGAAATACTCGTAATAAGCTTCGATGAAAGAGTTTATCACGCAATATTTAAGAATGTGCTTTTTTTCATGGACAGAAACCACCCCAGTTAGACATAAAACTTCCTTGTGAACCCTGGAAGTACGGACACGGTACTTCCTAATATGACGAATGCTCCACAACAAAAGTAACGGACGCTCGACCTGAAACAATGTCTCATTGAAGCAAAGCCCTGTTGGCTTTAAAAGTATCTCAGTCGTACCCCATCATGCCTGAACGCACAGAGCCGCGTTATCCAGGCCCCGACAGGCGCGTTCACTCTGCACACAACGTTCCGAAGCTCAGTTTTATGAGGTTCATCTTTGCCCTCTGGAGTCAGGCTGCTTCCCACGCCCCGGACTGATCCTTTTACGGAGAAATCCAGATCTTGATCGGCTTCATTTCGTTCCAGACCAAAATTCTCCTTTTTAAAGCAGAACTAAATGATTCCCAAAGATGAGCGTGTGCGCGAAGAATTCCCGGTGTTCTGATCACGTCTCCCACACACAATGCTTGAGAAAATGATGGAGGATTTGTTAATTCCTGAGTTCTAAAGAAGTGTTGGATGTGCAACCAAGAAGACGAAGACCTTCTTTGCTGATGCTTTTCCGTTATATTCAGTTACATTTTCGCCTACAGTTTTAACGCACATGATTGATCATGGACAGTGGGAACAATTATCCTTCTCATATTTAGTTCTTTAAAATATGTTTCCTATTTCTTGTACTAGAGTTTAGTTTTTTGTACTTCCTCTGCAATGAAGATGATGTATTAATGACCAACAATGACCTAAAATTTCCCTCGATCTTGGAAAGAAGGAAATATTTTTCGACTGATTTTAAAACGCGTTTGTATCATTACCAAAGTTATACCTCAATCCTATGTCCAAAAACAAACGGCAAAATAGTGTTTACTTAACTTATTGTAAATAGCCTCAATTTTTTAAAACGATCATTACTATTCATTTAAAATTGGTTGTGTGTTCCCATGATGAAGTAAAGATTTGATATACTGAGACATTTTTCAAGGTTCGGAAAAGTAAAACAGAATATTTTATAAGGAAGATCCTGCAGTTGAGTGCAGATTAAGAGGTTACGCTTGTGGCCGTTGTTTTAGAGCGGAGCATAACTCTGGACAATCACGGTCACAATCTCACGAACTGGCCGTATTTCGGCGCTCTTTGACATCGCTCCACAACACACAGGTACTCTCAGTGCAGGGTCCACAACATACGTCCTTTTATGTGAACAGCTGAGGTTTTGGTTAATTTATAGATTATTCTTATAAACAATGTCCGTAAATCACTTAAATGAGCGTAGTTCTTATTATAGTTAGAATTTGAACTACGGGAAAATGAAATTTACATGCTAGTAATATTCATTTTGAGCAAGTAATGGAAGCCTTGACCAAATGCGAATACTTCCGACAATAACTGTTTTCAAAACTCGTTCATGCGAGGAAATATAAATGAAAATGGCTAAGGAGGTGAGAAGAAGAAAGAATAGAGAAACTGGGCTCTTGATCTGTAAATATCCTTGACAAGATGGGAGGCTCACTGAAGAAAGCAAACTCTGAACTCTTATGATTTTCTCCAGACTGAAAAAATGCGTCATCTCAAACTCAAAAACATCATTGAAAACAAACTATACAGATGAAGTTTTAAAAAGCTCATTGAACACAAGCCGTGAAAAATTTCGAATACGACGTAAATATCCATCAAACAAATGTGCCCAATAATATTTGTCTATTAAAGGCGTTTGGCAATCTGTTTACGGCAGACGGGTTCAGCCTGAAGATGTGTGAAGTCTTCAAAAAAACAGACAGAAAATTCCCTGTACAACAGCGGATCATTTGGAGGACAAAATACGGACCTGTGAGAAAATTCTGGATAGTTCATCCAAGCTATTATGTATGAAATAAATTTAATGTGTCCGAGAAGCCCTAAACGATTCAAAAGTGAGGTATTTTTCCTGCAATTTGTAGGTATACATAGATTTTCAAAACATTGTGATTTAAATCTGAGATCCTACTGAGCACATTTCTTATGAGTGCAATGGAAAAAGGAGATAATGAGGAATAGAGGAGAAAACATTTTAAAGTGTAATCCTTTCACTACCGTTGGGTTAATATGTCCTAAACCAACTTTAAAAATCATCCCCTTTAGTCCCATATTCTACATGCTTCCTTCAAAATTACGGCAAAATTACATAGCGATTATTAACGATAAGTGGTAATTTACGCAATATTTTGATCAGTATGAAAATAATTTGGTCGTGAAAAGATTAAAGAAGTCTGGGTATGTTGTACCTGATCATGTCTGATTCAGTACAGCCGTACCATAATGACTGCATTTCTCAATCATCCAATATTCAATCCTCTCATATTCTTCTCTCAGAATCTACCAATTATGAAATTCCCTTCACACACAATTAAGACACTCCCGCTCTCATAAAACTTCTTTTACTAAATAGATGCTAGTATATTTACGTGCTATACTGCATGGGAAGACTGGCTTCCGTCCAAATAATAGTTGCCACACTTGTTATTTGATTAATGTGTGCATGAATTATTGTATTCCCGTGCATTGAAAATAATTGTATTTGATTATTGGATCTGATATCATACATTTATCTAACTCATAGCTTTTAATAAAATTAGAAAAATTATTATACCTATATTTATATTCCAACTTCAATTCATGTAGAATCAATATGGATTTAATTCTTAAATTACAGTCTCATGAAATCTCGTTTTATGCATCATTTTTTTCAGCTCACGAATATCATAAAGGTCAATTTTTTGCTGCCTTCAACAAAATCTTAATGAAATTCATTAAATAATCCGAAACTGTCGCTTTTAACTCCGTAGACTTTCTTGTATTCCTCAGTCCTGGTTTCTCCCGGGAATTTGAGACGCAATGAAAGAGAATTTTCAGGACAATATTTTAGTCACCAATGAACTTTTGTTGATTTGAGCATACATTTCTGATTATTTCTTACGATAAGGAGAGGCGGGAAGCCACTGGAGTTAAAATTGTCTAAGGAGGATTGCTACAAACTGAACTTGACAGTCAACACTGCTGCTTGACATCACTGCTCACTGCTCATCTTCAATTAATTACCTTGCATGTAGCTTGCTCATAGTCAATGATGTTCTAATGACGTGGCTAAATTATTAGGAGAAAGGGTTAAAACAATCGAATGAAAACTCTATTAATTCAGTATTTGAAGCATCCCGGATTCAAAAGAAGATTTTTTAAATAAGGCTGCCAACATTACCACAAAAAACATTAACGGCATCAATGACGGTAACAAAATTAATTTCTCAAGAAGAAGAATAAAGTAATCACATTTACACGTACTACTCAAAAATATCTGAGTTTTTCAAAATATATCATGCATTTATGATCATACATCTAACATTTTGCATTCATAAATTGCCATATTATGACATATCAAGTATATTACACATATATTATTTTAATACATGTAATATCTATACACATATATATATCTATACACACACACATATATATATATATATATATATATACATATATATACATATATATATAGCAGGTCAATTCGAAACCAGGTATGCGAACCAACATCCAAATGGGAACTGATATTGCATTCATTGCCGTTAAAGAAAGGCTTGTAATTCATCTATCATTGAAGCGAATGAGAATTAGCAAATTCGGTTTGTCTGTGATGGATGAAACCTTGAATTGATTACCCACCAGCTTAGTCTACTGAGCTCTTTGGTGGCGGTGATCCATCAAAAAAGTATATTATTTTCCATCTGGTGGTCACAACATCAATCAAAGCTCTGCAGAAGCCGGTCTTGATGAAAGGTCCATTCTTCTTACTTTTTCTGTTGCATAGACCGACCAATAAAATTGCAGAGAAATAATTGAGGATGAAATTTTCCTGTATATGACAACGCTTTGAGCAGCATTATCACACATGGGCGAAGTGTCAAATTCCACAACAATCCGAGTATGCAACCAGAGTAGCCATACAATTGTACCAGTAAAAAGTTAGCTACACAGCAGTACTTACTAAAAATACATCCAAAATTAAAACAAAACGACCTCTAGCGGCAGTCATGTGAAGGTTTAGAATGGAAATGTTTCAGTGGTTGTTTATAAATATATAATGATTTAACAATAAGGCTGTTAAATCCAAACATGAAGAGTAGAATCTGGTTCTAATGCCAAGTTTTGCCAGATATCGAAGTTCTTTATTAATAACATATTCAATTATTCTCAGCTATTTTCGAATCTTATTTTTCACAGTTAAACCCTCAGACAGTGAGGGGCGTAATCAAAATTCTGGAGAGATTGAGGCTTTGTAATTAAAATGTTACAATATTATCTCTACAGGTTACACATGATACTTAACCTAGTCGTTCTGATTAGAACTCAATACAAGAGAATGAAAGTCATTCTACACAGTTTTCGATTTCAAAATTTTACATCCCGATAAGTAATAACAAATGTATTTCAACTTTACACCTTACTGTCATGCGTAGTGAAAATGCATGCAGTTATTATTAAGTAATACTATTACTGGTGAAACAAAGGAGTATTATTGAATGTTACCCACGTGTATGCATTTTAATTTCAATTGAGCACCTTCGCAGTTATTGAGCCTAATTCTTTGATAATAGAATTTCAACCAATGCTGCAGGCAGAGATATTTCCTGACCAACAGAGCAAATTTGTATTGATTTACATGAGTGTACAAATATAAAACCTAGGTCAGGTCTTATGTCCTCCATTTTGCAACCAATATAACTAGAACTTTACTATCTCAACAACAGATTGATCGCAGTAACTATTGAAGCATTGCACGGATGAAGCTCAACCCAACTGATATGTTATAAGCAATCCCCTTAATCACGATGTCGAGAGCACACGCTGGTACTTTGTACTGCTTTAAAGGTTCATCATTCGTTGTATTTCTGCAGGTTCATTATTTTACAGTCAGACATAAATACACACCCTCAACCACCCCAGCATATTCATATACTAAATTACTGAAGCAAATAACAAAGTATGAATTAGTCCAAACATCCAACGCAAATTCATCTGCTGCAACAACTTAAGCTGCCTCACAGTGACATTCTACAAGAACTCGAGTGAGAGCCAACGCTAATGCTACTGCATCTTGGATAATAGCATGTTCTTTTGCATCCAAGTCAACCACAAAATCAGCCTCGACGCTAACTTTTATTAAGAAAAATTTAGCAGCTATAAAGAACTGAGTAAAATAGCTTCACCTACTTCATAAAGCTGGTTACCCTCAAATGAAAGAGCAGTATCAATGTGATTTAAGTGCGTATAACTTTAACAATCTGTTCAATGCGGGTAACTACATATAGTAGCTACAACCAACAATTCTACTTGAGTACCAATAACTTCAACAATTTGTTCAAGTTGAGTAACTATGATACACATTCACCTACTGCACCAATTTAAGTATCGCCAAATTCACGTGCACATGAAGCTGAAGAGCCAAAAATTCTGCCACCCCAGCAAGAGGCGCACAACTGCAGAGGCAATTAAGAAAGAGCGCATGCGCACGGAGTTGAAATCCTGACTGACCGCGGTGAGGCTGACACCCTGAGCGGCAGGAGGCCTGGGCAGGCAAGCCTCCCTCTGAGCGGTACCACAACACACTTATTTAGCTCCCGCAATCAGGCAGCTTTAATAGGATTCTTCACGGGGGTGAAGAACAACTCTGAGGTCTTAAACTCCTCACCCATTACCGCCCGTATTCCGCAGGGTGATCTACTGTGAAGATCGTCGCTGCTCGTGAAAAAGAAGATTTCAAGGATAGTGAGCAGTTTTAGTAGTCATTTGTGTCCCTCATAAAACCTTTGCACTTCTCCATGTATAATTTTCGTGACAAATACCTCGAGAAAGGAAAATTGTTCCCGATGTTCATTTTCTGCCAATATTTTGTAAATCTGTGTTGCATAGGTGTAGGTATAACGTCTAGGTAAATATGAGTGCATATATTGTCTTCTTGTTTAAGGCTATATCAAATGTAATTGAACTTTTCATCGAGAAAAAACACGACTGAAAGATTCAATAAGTTAATTTTTAACAGGTTATTTGATGTATTGGCAAAGCGCATGCGTTGGTAATGATAATATTGGGGAAAAGTTTCTACTAACGAAAAGTGTATATTTTCAGTTGCGGGTTCTGTAACATATTTCATTATTTACGCTAGTATGTTTTAGCAAGACAAATGTTCAACGAACGAGAACCTAAGCGTAATTTTTTATTCAACAAAGATCACATATATCAACAAAACATGGCAAGAAATGAAACATTACCTGTTCATTTCCACTAAAATGAAGTATTTTTCAAAATTGATAGAGGAAAAAATTTCGAACCAAATAAAATTCGAAATCGATTTTGCAATGCTTAAATAATTCAAACATATCACCGCAAAGTAATATTTTTTATTAATGTCTCTATTGATTATTAGCATGACTATTTAAAGCAGCGAAAATAATATTTACTGATGAGACTTGGGTCAATTCACACGAGACTTCGTACAAAGAATGCCATGTACGTCAGTCTAAAGTTCTTTATTATGCATTTCTCAACAATAACAATACTCCAGAACCAATGAGTTCCTACTGTGAATTATATTATACATCAAACGTGGTACTCAATTTTATTTTAGAAAAGTATGATATATCTAGAGATCTATATTAGTTTGTCCATCTGTATCACCTGAAAGTATAATACACCGATTTTAGTGAATATACGGTGGAGTTTGCCCTGCATTTCCGAGGTATAATTACGATAAGTACGTCCAAATTAATGGTAATTTACTTTAGCAAAAAAATTATGAACCCTTGACCTTTGTTTTTATCCCCTAACACTGCAGGTCGTAGACATAGATGTTTTGCATGCGGCGAAAGCGAGATATGATCTATAAAATAATTCAAACTACTTTGCAGTTACAAAGGTCTCTGTTCAACGAGCCACATATATTGAATTCTGATGTGGTTCCCAAGTTCATTTGGAGAACTGTATCTCATTCTTCTCCTTGGTTAAGAATTGTCTCTCTAAATGCACAAGCGATTCTTGCGAGAAGCCTTCAAGATACGCAGGGCTCTTCAGGTGTGAATGAGCCTGTCTGAGGACAAGAAAACAACGTTTTAGCGAAGGTGTGACTTCTCTCCGGAGAGGTGTCACAAAGTAAGCAAGATTTGTTAGTGCTGCATTGTAAGAAGTGCCGAGTTAGTGTCGGAACATAATTTGCACCCTGAATTAACACGAGCCTCCATGGCATATAGGCATAAGCAAAGGCCATCGATACATGAAAAAAAGACATTTGCAAACACCGAACCGATCGTATCCCTTTCGCTAAGCATGTGTAGACCAAAATATCAAACACTCCAGAAAAAGACACTTATTCCGCCTCCAGACTTGAACATAAAAACAAGGATCTGCTAGTTTATACCAAACAAATCCAATTCGTCTATTTGTGAGAGGTAGATCGTAATTCTTTCGTTTTCGTTGCGCATCGAAAAAATATCTTCTAACAAACCTCTTAGACCTACACTTGTGTCTTCGTGATGCGTTAAGAAACTTCAACACTCTCGTCTCTATGAACATAACATATATGTACCATATTTTTTCTTGAAAGTTGCATTTCCATTCCCTTCTTTCAACAAGTACAACACATTTATGAAATTTAAACCAGGCACATTTGCTGGAATTTTCTACAATTTT
>VCRD01000088.1:181316-244938 GCA_006783055.1 Trinorchestia longiramus
TTATCAGTGTGTTTTGCTCTCCTCTTTTTTTTGAAATTTAAACGTTATGAGAGAAATTTTGGTAATAATCCAACCATTAAGTTTCAGTTCCATTCGACCCCAGTTTTTATAATTGTTATGGCCTTGATTTTTTTAATTGTAATTCATGGTAAGATAACACATTTTAGAAGCATGTTTGTACACCACTCATGAAATATTAAGAAAAATTTGGTTCAGATGCAACTACGGTTAACTGAAATCGTGTATGTTAACGATTGATTTAAAAAAAGTTAAAAAATATATGTACGTGGAGTTTAGTTTCCTAACATTAGTTCTTCAAGTATATTCATTGCCATGGAGCTTCCTTTCCAAATGAATGGCGATGGAGAAACGACAATGTAACTAATATTCTTTTCACGGAATGGAAAATTAGATTGTATTGATTACGCGAAATTAATAAACGCTTGTCCTGACATGGTCCCTTTATACAAGTAAATAATAAATGAGTATCAAATTATTTGATAAAAACTGCACTCGACAATTCTCAAGGATAATTTAAAAAAATAAGAAATAAACATATGGAGTTTCACACCAGCCAGCATATTTTACCATACAGGATGTTGGCACGCACACCAACAACGCTTATTCAGTAATCTTTCAATGGAATATATCACAATAATCAGTAATCAGAGCATGGTAGTACACTTAACTACTGTAAATAAGTATGCCAAGCTTCTATGTCATTTAAATTTAGTTTCTATTAATTCATAATTTAAAGTTTCTAATTTGCATTTATGAATTTTTTGCCGTTACAATTTAGTCATATGGTAAATTCTATGTGGTTTGATTGAATGATATATCATTAAACACTTCCTCTGGCAAATCCTATTCAAATGAAAAAAATCAGAATTATCTTTGATAAACAATACTTTTGTATTTTCATTCGTATGAGCATAAATTGCAGTAATTCTATTGTATTATTTTAAATTCTTAAACCAAATTTATTAAAAGTAATTTTGCGATGAGTTTATATAATAAACTTGAAGAAAATAAATTAACATTATTTGCTTTCATGCCAATTATTGGACGAAGAACTGATATATAAATTATCCTCAGAATTTTGAATCTACCTTTTAAATCACATCGCCCTTTCCAGAAAAATAGTTTTCTGGAATGTAGTAAACGGCCTAATAGTGTCCATGATTCATTATCATATAAAGCCATTTTTATATCATACTTGATGAACTTACTCGAATAAAATTCACCCTAGAATTGCTAGAAATATGTGATCATTCACGTATTAACTTTCTTCTCGAACTTCTGTCTTTCGAAGAATCGAAAAAATTTAGAGAGGAATGCCAATTTTTTACGTAAGCATCCAACTGGTGTTTTGATTTCTCTATCCTCACCGACCAAATGATGTCGACTTTTCTGAGTCGGTCTGTAGGTTTTCACCAGTGCGAGTGAGCGCTGGGAAAGGTTCAACAAAAGAGCTTGTCAAAGTACTCACGTGCCATAAAGATCTGCTAGAAGGGCTCTTCAAGGCTTCGAAAAATGACCAAAAACAACCGAGAGGCATGAAAAACGTCGAACAGGGTTCGCACTTCTGACTTTAGAGAGCAAACAAGCAGGCCAACCACGTCCCGATTTGTCGACTTGATGTCGACTTAGTTTGTTCAGCCCAGGTTGACAGGCTTCTCTGCTGTCTCTGCATGTCGTTCAAAGCCAAAGGATCTTCTAATTGAAATAGATTCCATCGGATTTACTGAAAAACGTTCCTAAAGCCATGTGCATGTTCAATTAATTAAATTAGGAAAGTATTGTTGATAAGAATTTTGTTATTTTTCATTTTTTTAATTATGATGAAAAATATACAAGTCAACAAATACAGATCAAAGTTAATCACAAAAAGTACATTTACTCTTCCTGATAGAACCACTTTCTAAAAACTTTCTATCACTGCGCATTAGATTGCGCCCTTCACTTTTTCAGTAATATGAGCTCCATTTAGTCGTAGTCATCCCAGTTACCGTTCCATGGTCTTTCTTTGATGGAACCTATCCCTGTTATTTCATTCAGTGGTATTCATTCCGGTTACTGTTCCATTATCTTTCTTTGATGGACCCTGTTACTGTTGCTTCGTAAAACCCAGCCTCGCGTTTGAAGAGCTCCTTCTTGCTGTTCTCCCCTATTGACTTCTCAGGTCTGAGACTCTAAGTCAACTAAACGTTACCATTTTTCCAGCCCCAGGAAAGTGGCACTCGTAGACTGGATTAGAACTTCATCCTAGTTTCAACGACTGAATTATTTTATTCATTTTCTTGTGACGTTCCAAACGAAACGGTGAAGTTAGATTCAAATTTTATGCAGCGTAAGAGACTGGTGGACTATGTCGCAATGAATAATTGGAAAAAAAATTTTCTCGCTATTAATACACTTTTTTTGATTTCCGACGATGCAAAAATTTTCTTTCAAAATAATTTTTTCAGAATTTTCTTTCCCCTAGTCGAACTTTCTTTTCAAAGAACCAATGATGAAAGCCCTTTTTCCCACCTATCCCAGATTATCACAAAGGGTGGCGGCTGCTTGTTACGACAAAATCCAACGATAGCTTCTCTTTACGACAAAACCTGAATGCAAGAGTATTTATTCACGTATGTAGCTTCCAATCACGGGAGATATTTAACACGTTGCCTCCGATTGCCTGATTGGTGTAAAACTTCACTTTGTACGCATAGTCACCAGCTTGGTCGACTGACTTGGTCGATCACCAGCTTGGTCGACTGGCTATCACCAGCTTGGTCGACTGGTGAGCGAGTCTGCTTTCGAGCGGGAAGACCCGGGTTCGAATCCCGCTGCCGACATGGTTGACGCGGCTAGAAATACGGCATGGGACTTGGGTAAACAACCGAATAATTATCGAAGTAATTATCCGACCCAAGAATGGGCCATAAGGTTCGTTCCTATAGCCTCATTCTATTCTATTAAGGATCTGAAAAAATTACAGAACCTAACCTAAATGGTACACATACGTACCACTTCGGAGTCAACGTGTTAAACACCTATTTTCTTCAGCACTTCAGTACTTTCAGTATACGTAACTTACATAGTGTTCACTCAGCTGTCATTTAGAATGACAAAATGTAACTCGTATTCTGTACGTAACTTATGTAATCCTAGAATAATTTCTATTGTGAATGCATTCAAAACGATCCTATATATGATGCAATTATTTTGCATCGAAAAAAATCGGTATGCAAAAACCGTAAGTTCATAATTCAGGAAAGAACCCATATTTATATCGTCGTTTAATACAAGTTCTATGAATAATATGCTTGCATAATATTTTTTAGGAAGTATTCCAGCAACTATTAGAAAATTTTCCAGTAAAACATAGACCTAAACAAAAGTTTAATTTTAGATGGATGGATACGTATGTTTCTGCTTCTGTCGAAATAAATTTTAATTGTGGATTGTGCTCAACAAAAGTCTGATTTTCCGCTGACTTCAAGCACCATTTGTGAACGCCTTATAGCATAAGGTGTTAAAGAGCACAAGGACTGTGAAATTAAGATCTTTCCTCTGAATAATTAACCCTTTAGCGACGAATTTATTTTTCTAGTTTCTACGTTTAAGCTCACAAAGACCGTCTGTACACTGATGCAATGAAGCACGCTGAGAGCCAGGCAGCCAAAATAACGACGCTGTATGATGCCGCCGCGTTTAAACCTAGTAGCAACCTCATATTGTTCACATATAATATAATTTTAACATAATTAGCATTTTTCTGATGTTCCCCGTGAGTGCCATACGGCGGTAGAGGGTTAAGTAGCAGGAAGCTATGTCATAGACCTAGTAGTAAATACACAAGTTAGAGACTTAGACAATATGATATCTGCTAAATAGTGACATAGTTTCACAGCATCATGCAAAAATATTTGAAATCCCGTCCTTTGGTATCGAATGTACTATTTGGCCCAAGTCTGCTTAAAAATTTAAATGCAATGATTTCAACTTTGGTATCTCTGTAAAAAAACAGGGCTTCTAAAGCTTATTTTACTTGCATATACTGGATATACAGTATATTTTGTAGTTTTGTTTCAAATATAAAGTACTGGAAGATCTTAATAACATATCTTGTAATTTACGATCGTATGTCTAAATAATTCAGTTCCTCATCACAATCTTTTCTTTGAATTACACCATTCACGCTCTCCATAATTTTTTGAAAATCCTCACTAATTATTACACACCATATGCAACACTCTCCGTGATGACGTCACCATGATGCCACACTTAAGCAAAAATTTTCCAGTTACGGCGGCATTGAATGATGGAAACTGACCTCGTATTTCTGTTTGTAAAGAGTTGAGTTGGGCCTGGTCCTTGTACGGAGAGGCCTGCACTCCAACAGAAGGATTGCTAACGGAAGGGTAAACAGAAGTGCGATTAGAGGTGTACACGGTGAGACTGTTTACACGGAGAGTGTCGGTAATGGATGTATGTCCTAACGCTGGCGGACATACCGGCCTCTGACATATCGCGTTACAAGGAACACCTTCAAATTTTAGAAGCTCTCTATTTGAATTACGTTCTGAGGTCCAAGCAGCCATGCGCCAAAGAAGTACTTAGCTATAGCTTTTAAGTCCATTGGGACTTTATGGTGAAGTCTCCAGAAAACTAACTAACTAAAATAATTAGTGCACAAAGTCACGTATTCAGATTACACAATAATAACATTAAGTTTACTCACATTCATCTTAATTCATACAAAATGAATTCACGCATATATTTTAGGTGTCATGACATCAAATTAGAGCTCCAATATTTTGACTTCCATTTCCAGTCAATTAAGTAATGCCCGCATGAAAACCCAGCATCTTGTTTGGCCTAATCAATCATTACAAAAATTCATAGCTTGGACGATCTTTCATTATTTCCATATTTTCATTCGAACGTCAGATACATCCAGTACGCAACGAATAATGAAGGTGAAATATTTTACTAACTAAATATTACGTATTTTGGAACGTTCTCCAGAGTAAATTTCCCCAGTCTTGAACGGCTCAAAGCTCTTCTCCTGATCATGTTTCGGTTGTACGCCATTTTAATCCTAGTCTAATTTTAAAAATAGAGTGTTATTTTAATAACTGCAACAGTGAGTTCGTACTAATCACACTAGTTTGTATATTCCTCCACCTGAGTAGACTGGTAGAAAAAATAATTGGTGGAATTTGATTTCCTTTCAATTTTTAACCGTACAAGTTTACAAAGTCTTAAATGAAGGCTTTCAAGATTAATGCATTCTGATTTTTATTCAACGTAAATTCTATTCACGATGTTTACTTAAGTCGCACTTTAACGTAGGAGTTAAGTTGCCAATCCGATTCACACTTACTTTCAGATAAACATGATTTAAAGTAGGTACACAATTGAAATTAGAGAGGAGCTTCTCTAGATACGTGTGAACATGCAGTGATTTTAAGAACATAACATTCAGAAAAATCAAAGAGCAAGTTACATTTTTCTAACTCTAACAAAAGTTGTCTTTATTTTGTAATGGCGTTTTCCCGTCATTCAGATCTTACACAGAAGCCATCCTGGCTCGCTCCATCTATCTCGCAGCAACTCCTCCAACCCTGTTTAAAAAGTAGCTCATGGGATTTGTGTCATTTCTCTAGTTCAATTAATTTTGATAAAACCACCTGTGAGATTTGTGCTTCTTCTTCAAGTGGCGAGGAAGTGCCTCGTCATCCTCGAAGGAAGTCTCTCAGCTTCTTCTTGGGCCTCCGAGGCGCGTCGCAATTGTCCTCGACTCAGACCTGGACACTTTGCTTGGATCTCCCAAACAAATGACACAAATTGAATAGAAACGCTAGACCATTAAATGGACAGTGATCTCAGCAAACGCGTTTCTCCACTCAGCTGCCGGATCCCAAGCAATCTAAATCAATCCTGAAACGCGCCTCAAAGGGGGCTTGGTCTGTCGCTACGCAACAGAATCCAACCAAAACTTGAGCTGCGTTCTTTGAGAGCAACTTAATCTATAGTCTGTCAACGCACCTTAATGAAACGTAACTCTACTGCAATTGCTCACAGTCGTTCCTGACAGTGCATTATTTGTACTGGCTTTTAACGTAAATGTACCAGCGTAGATGCGGAGTGACAGGTGGTAATGCGTTTCTGGTTAATCCAAATACCCTCCTCCTCGCGGAGCCTTTACTTTCATTCGAGAAGATTCCTGTTGGCTAGTATGCTGCTCCCAATACAGGTCCGTGTTTTCTTCTTTATGCTGAGAGACTGCATGACGGTGAGGCTTCGTGATCGTTAACTAAAATTATATATTTTTTCGACTGAAGTTCTAGCCTAAACAGTAAAATCGTCACCTCATTTAACACGTTGACTCAGATTTCCTGATTGGTGTAAAACTTCACTTTGTACGCATAGTCACTAGAAGGATCTGAAAAATTACAGAACCTAACCTAAGTGGTACACATACGTACCACTTCGGAGTCAACGTGTTAATCAGTTTTAATCATTTGCCAAAAACATTTAGATTTCGAAGAATGAAATTTCACGTAGAACGCCAAATAAATACATAGGCCGCCCTAAAAGTAAGTTAGATCATAAACAATGCTTCTAAGCAAAAAATACTTCTTCACAACATTCTTTTATTTCCTTCTCGACATGTATAAAAAATGTACAGGTTTAGCCGGTTAAAACATTTTTATGCCACATCTCCCAAAACGTTTATTCAAGATTAGATCTAGAGTCTGCATTGGTTTCTCACGTAGGGCTTATGCACCTACGGTGTTAGGAAAACACCTACTGAGTCAACTAGCCGGACAACAGTTCTCTAAATGTACATGCATGTTACTTATTTTAGTTTCATTTACAGGTGGATTTTTATAGAGTTAAATAATAACAGTAAAACACCAGTCATTTAAACAAATTTTATGAATAAAATTTGTTCATAATTATGACGATTTAGAAACACAGAATCTATGGATGAATTATCCACTAAATTCCTCTTTAACAAGAGAGAACTTCTGTGGAAAAACCTGCAGTAATTTTAAGCAGAAATCGTTCCTTTTCTAAATCATTGAAACCGATTCAACAAAACAATTATTAGTAGCTTTACTGAAGTCTTGAACTGGACGAAATTACCTATAATTGTCTAAATGAAGGCTTACCCTACCGATTTGTGAAGTCGTGCTGCAAAATCAGCTCACCCATTTCTAGTGTTTGACTTTGATGGATTGATAAGCATTTCTAGGAAATGTTTGAGCAAACTGGCAGCGATTGCGATCATGACTCTGAGCAAGCTCTTAACTCTTCTTAAGCAACTCATTGAAGATCGCCGGAAAATACATTCGAGTCTCTAGTGTTCACAATATGGGTTGGCGTTACTCATAGGTTGAAAATATGCAGTCTTTCCAGTCAATATTCGACAGATTCTGAGTAGAAAAACAGTAACTTTTAAAAACGAAACATAGATTGATAAGAATTAAGTTTGCTAAGTTTAGTAACTGATTTAACCTTGTAATTTCTGACTAGCAGCCTGTTTGATATCCTTCTAATCGCTTATAATAACTTGTTTCGATGAAAGATCTAAATTCAACGAATGGTGGTAAATCAGTGAAAGACAATCAAAAAATACGTCATCACGACACCAAACTGGTCAAAATCTAGTTTTTTACTTATAACTTACACCGTGACTCTCTACGTTCTCATTAGCTTCTAAATCCGCCCAAAAAAACACTCCTACTTCTGGACGGTTAGACTAAGTAAAACTTCTTAGTTTAACTGTCATGTTGATACATAACTGAAATGAAAATGGGGTTGTAAGTACTCACTGAATCCTTTCCTCTTTTCCGATGAAGATTCTCAAATAAAAATTAAACAAGATAACTAAACAAACTGACTTCACTTGAAGTTACAGGTTCAAAAGTAATCTCCATGGTTCAATTCAATAAAAATACCACTCACCTCGTGTGATTACCCAGAAGAATCGAGCAACTTCCGTCACCAGAATGGAGGCTTTCAGCAGCGTATTTTCTTGATAGCAAACAGATAGACAAGCACGCATATTTTTCTCTGTTAAAATGAACTCCAAAAAAATTGTGGACCTCATTTCTATACACTAGGACTACAAGAACACACAGTCTTGGATCACATCACTACGCGTACTAATTGTGGGATAGACTATACATTCTGTAGTTCCAAATGAAAATATTAATCACAAATTCGGGACACAACCCACTGACATTTTCCCATCACGTTTTTGCCGTTGACACGTCGTTTATATCGCTCTAAAAGTCATAAGTCAGCATCTTCGAAGTTGTATGGGAACATTTGCAGGTCTGTTCACGGTAGGCCATCGAGCATCCTCTAACAAACGCAGGTCTGTCCGCACTCGGAACCCGGACTTGTCTTTGACCGAGACTCGAGGGAGGCACCTTTGTCCTTGATGTGAAGCCAGTCTTTGTCGGGTGTTCAAAGACGCTGAAACTTGCGGGCCACCAACAGACTTTTCTCGACAATCATGGACATCTTACATCTATAAAACAATCATTTATTGACAATCGTAGACTTAAATAAGTTCAGTACTGCGTCGAAATTAGCTGGAACAGATTGTCTAGACTTTGGACTTTACGCAACCAAAAAATCGTGTAACAAGAATCAGCTAAATGGTCCGATTAAGAAGAGCAACTATGTTAAGGTGCTGGGTGTAGAACTTTTTAATTTCATATTGTTTACGTATAGGTTATACAGCATGTAGTGAGATAGTATTACTTGTATTATAATATCGTTGCCACATCGGGTCCAGCTGGGGTAGGGTTTAGTTTCGCGCTCTTCTGTCTCCTGAAATACAGCAGGAATTTAGCTCTTATATAAAAATATTTGAAGTTCATCTCTGATGAGTTGATAAAGGAAGTTTCGTGTAGCTATGAATGACAGAAATTGATGTCTCTTGCATTGATGTTTCGATCATTTCAGCACACACACAACTAATGACCTTTAAAACAACTCCACAATGTATTGTGTTCTAAGCTTGTTACTTCAATATAATTATCATTAAGTTAATTTACTATAAAAATTACAAAATTGTTACGACAATAGCACCAAAATTTTAGCATTATTTTGTTAGGTATTAAATTATGTTTTTGAATTCATTGATGACGTCTAAAATGTTCACTTTTTTCATGTCTCCCAAGATTACACAGATGTAATTAATGGCTACAAGAAACACTGAAGAGACTCATCGGACCTGCCAACATGTCAAATTTAAATTTATTCAATTCAGATTTGAAGTTATTCTCCAGTTTTATATATATTTAAAAATGTGTTATATAACATCTCCAATGGATGAGGTAGTGAAGATGAGTTTTGTGCTATTCCTTTTGATTTTTATCCGTTCCTGGATGCTATAATACAAAGTCCGACTCCATAGGTTTTGTTTTACCCATTCAGATACCTATTTATTAGACCAGATGATTAAACCTATTTATTTGACCAGATCCTAATACTTTAAAGCTTTGCCACAAAACTGATGAAAAGAGACGAGGCATCAAACTCGTTTTTGTTAATGTTGTAATGATAGTTTTATTGTAGAAATCAATGGTCTTTATCCGTAAAACATTCAGAACATCATCCATCGTTCATGAAAAGAATCTTAATATAATACAATGAAATAAGAAGCCAAGTAATCAAGCGTAACATCGTCCCAAGCACAAAAATATATGTATCATAACACTGATGGTCTTAGAAAGAACAGAATCAATGAAAAAATGGGAAAAGTACTAAAAAATGCATGAGCTAAAATATGTTCTACTTACATACCGTGTTTGCAATTAGTATGACACACGCAAGCAATAATTGAAGGTACAGTTGACCCTTCGCCCAAAACACGTGCGCTTCCTCCCATGTAAATACGTCGAAGTTCACCCTAGAAATTTAGCGAAGTAAGAAAACATTCATAAAATGAAAAAAAGAGATCGAAAAGAGCACATCTCAGTACTAATTTGCCGACGTGGAAGTTACTTTTTGAGGACCGGAAGCCGAGTCGAAGACTCAAATTATTGCCTTGCAAAGCCACTAAAGATTTTGCAATGCTTTTTGGGTGGTTGTTTGGCAGGTAACTGATGGTTTAGAGCCTTCGGAGATTGGTTTGAAAAGATGCTGAGGTTAAGCATATGGTAATGAGTGTCAGGCTAACCTGACACATGCATTTTTCGTTTACTTGGCCTCGTCACTTGTCAGTTGAACGTTGACAACTTCATAGCAAGAGCCCTAGTCTTCCTTCAACTTTCTGGTCCGCTCAAATATCTCCGTTCACTTCAGATACTTTTTTGGAAAATTGAACTACTGGAAAAAACCAACATAGCTCTTGTGTTCCTCGGTGTGCTTTTATTTTTCATTTACCTCCCCTTGAAGCTACATGAAGTAGTGCATCAGGAAGCTGTGGTTTTTGTTGCTGGTGGATAAGCTCCAGTGTTTAACCCTTTCGGTACTGACGGCATCTCTGGTAGCCGCAGTCATTTTTGCCTATTAAGATGCAGAGCAACACGTGTGTCTGTGCAAACGCTGGTAGGGCAGTGCAAGCTACAGTTTGATCAGGACAATGCAGTCACCGTAAAACATCACAATGCATCTTTTTTAAAATTTGATGTTAAATACATATGTTGAAAAGGTTTTGATGTTCGCATCATGGTACCGAAAGGGTTAATTTGACAGCCAGCACACGAGAACTGAACCATCATCATCCCTTTTACTGCTTCAGGATGTATGCAACTCTTTAGCAAGACATACGTTCTCTAATGAAAAGTTACTTTTGGAGTCACTTACTTTCATGCGTCTACTCGAAAAGATTATAAATAATGTTGTCCCAATCTGAATGACGTACATACTCGTAGATTTCCTCAGCCACAGGTAAATTGCAATGATCATACCTAGTCCTAAGAAGCCTTCAAGTAAGTCTGTAAAGAAAAATACCGATTTAAGTGACCAAATTTTCAAAGGTTTGTAGAAAATTCGTTTCTCCCAGGGTGTGAGATGTAGATCCATATTCTAAATACAGAGCTTGATTAGAATAGTTTTGTAAATATCCACTACCCAGAACTCAATGCAATAATAAAACTTTGAATCCAGAGCGTGACGACGAAGTGGTGTATCGTTAATTTTAAAGAACCTTTTAAGTAGTTATTTAACCTCAACATTTAATGCAATTCCAACTTCTGAATTCCAACAATACTGAGACTCATGTATCCTCTTTCAGGCAATTGTTTCTCTTTGTATTGTGACTAACAACAAATTAAGGACTAAATTTTCTGCTTAGATATTCATTAGAGTAATGAAAGTAGAATGGGGACAAATGCAATGAATACAAATGTGTAACAAAATCTGGAACGAGAATCTGGAATAGAATGTGGGATTATAATGTAAATAAAAATCTGGAATAAGAATTTGGAACGAAATCAGCGCTAAAAATGTACAACAAAATTAAGAATTTGAACGTGGAATGAAATCAGGAATAAGAATGCTTGCATCTTGCAATCACTAGCACAAAAACAACAATTAACAGCAAGACCACAACAACGTGTTTAGGTAGCCTACTCATTTCTCACATAAATAATAACCCCAAAGCACACAGAACCGTAGTAATGATGGCATAACATTGAAACTTTGAATATTTTGACAAGATCCAGGTGAAGCAAGAGCTGGTTCACACGTGTGTCTCGTGCCCTCCGTGATCACACTTGACGTACGGGCGTGAGAAGCACCCAACATACAGGCTTCGCTGCTAGCGTACATGGAGCCCTAACGAGCTCGACAGGATGGTGGGGTATGCAAACCTAGTGGTCTGATTCTACACTTCCAGGCCAACTTGAGTTTGGCTCGTGCTTGATCTAAATTATGAAAGTATCGTAGGTGTATATGATTGACATGAAATCTACCCGTAGATGTTCAGGTTAAACGGGTATTAATATATTTATTTTCAATACTATACACTTGAAATAACAAGCAGGTCTATGACACAACATAACGTCGTGTCTGGTTCACACAGAATATGAGAAGTTGCTAAATTGAATATTTTGCAAACGTAAGATTTTGTTGCGCATTGGTTGAATTTACTTGGAACTAATAAACATAGTTAACCATACGTAATTAACGGAAGTTATTAACTAAAAACAAATTTTGGTCAGTTATGTGGATCCACACTCTTTTCTAATTTGGAAAATGAACTCGATTAACCAAACTCACCTTTAATTCAGATTTATTTCCTCGCTTGACTACTTTATTGAGTGAAGAAAGAAGCGTCAGTTTGTTCTGTGCTCTATTGAATTAAAAATAATTTTAAAAGGGTCGCTGTGGTATGCTGGGAAATCAAAACATCTAACATTAGTTTAGTATCATTATGAGTTGGTGTCATTGTTCAGCTTTATTCTCCAGGAACGTTTATTTTAGAAATAGCACTTCCTCCTTTCATGGGAATCCCGCAACTAAATATCCGTGTTCGATCTGAAAGAAAAATTATTTGAATTATTGGGTGGCAAAAATATTCTACGTGTGATAGGTTTTGGTTTCTTCTTATAAAAGGATGTATAATGTATCACCATCGAAACTCGCTCAGTAACGCTCAGTTAAAAACTGTAAGATCTTAATTGTTAGCTAACTTTTAGCGCTCGAGCTACCAATTACCTTATTAATGGTTAATATACTGATGAATAGTCAATTTTTAGATTAATTTGTACATAAAATATCCATAAAAAGCTAAAATATAGTTAATAAATTTTAATTATAATGCACCCACGTATCCGTAAAATTCTTATACGGCATTTTTACGCTGAAGGGCGCTCAGAAAATCAAAATGAGGTAAGCAAAATATTTTGCATCGATATCTCCAGACGACCGGGCTACATTTCCAGCATTGTGTTTTTACCTCCCTTTCACTTCCAGAACACAAGTAGTTTTTTTTCATCACATGACTGCAACCAGTAACTCATCGAAGGAACACTGGTCGCTGGTACGTTTAAAATTTAAATTTCTTCGCTCACGTAACTCACGAGCTCTAAATAAATCGAAGTTTCTTCCAGCGGTTACAAAAGACGCTGTAACGCTGCACTCGTACGTCGGTAAGCGCGGGTTTAGTTTCGTTAAGCCTTCAGTTTCTAATTTTATTAGACCTGTTCAGCCAGCCAGCTCCACATGAAGCGCTGTAATATATACCTTCAAACGGAACGTATATGATTGTGGTGTACGCAAGTAGGAGAACGAAGATTTCTTACACCATCGCGTGACCTGTACAAGAGACCTGTTGTACATGACGTGCTGCTCATTTTTTTACTTATATGTATGTGACCTGCTCTAGACGGAGTGTTGTGACCTGCTCTAGACGGAGTGTTGTGACCTGCTCTAGAGTGAGTATTGTGACCTACTCTAGACGGAGTGTTGTGACCTGCTTTTGTTGAATTAAACATACTCCTAGCATGATGTTGGTGGCCTACTGACGACATCTGATGTAATACAATCTGTGGTGCATTCAGAAGTATACCGAGTATAAATTCTTAGCACACACGACTTGTACCGAATGTGCTCATGCAGCAAGTCTGATAAGCCGCTTCTCCACTGAAAGTTCTGTCTCTTCGTTGATTTTTCCGGTGTAATAGTGGGTGTTGCTTTGAATTTGTTGGATGAACTGCAGTATAGTTACAATGTCATGATATTTTCAACCGATGTTTTCTTCTCCATGCAAACTTTGCGCATGAAAGATGCTTCAACACTGAGAAACTTAGAAATTTGTGACTTTATTCTGTCAATACAGCAATGGTAGTTGCACATCTACTCATGTCTTGAATTATCATCTCGTCTTCCATGGATGCCTGCGAAAAACTAAATGAAAATTATTAGGTTAAACGTGTCAAAATAATTGAAACATCATATACTTAAATACCTCCCGTATCCTACATATTTATGTATACACTTGTATACATATATGTATACCTCACAACAGGTATATATATATGTATATATATATATGTATGTATAAAAATGCAGAACACTTATCTGTCCCAGCAATATCTCCCTCTAAAGTAACTACTATTTTTTAAAAATGTTGCACAAATATATTGCATCAGTGGACCAAAATATGATTGCTACATAACTAATTTTTTTATATATCTTCTTGCATCCAACTCCAGAGTCTTCTACTGAGCTCTGGACCCGTGAAGCGTAGATTATGTTCAAAGAATTTAAATTACCAATTTATTTCTACAATTGGTGCGATGGCACAGTGAAGACATAAATTACAAATGCATTGGATACAGTTCACTGATAGCCATACTTTTCATGAGCTCCACTTCTTGGTAAACTAAAAATAATTTATATTTTAATGAAAGTCAGTACATTAAAACGCATGGTATATAATAGAAAAGTTGTGTGTATAGAGAACCCAAACAGAGAGATTACTCAAATAATCAGATACCTCAAATCTCTCAAAAATTGTGCCGGTGATGAACCACTACAGGGTCGTGACAGCTTGACGGGAAGGTGTAGAAGACGGCACCTGAAGACTCACGAAAACCTAATAACAAAGAGTAAAAGTGGTCATTGCGCTGCTATTGCATCATTAACACACGCTGAAAACACTCATTTTCCTAATTGCTAGAACTCCAGCGTTATTCAGCCATCCATGCTGTGTTGTGAACGTCCCCAACGGCCCTCATCGTAGATTTAGAGGAGCAATTTTAGGCGACAAATTTAATTCTGCGGAAAAAGGCTGGTTGCGACCACCCAGAAACTTGAAGGTGGCATTGGAAGATGTTCATAAATTCTGCGCACGCTTTGCGTGGTGCCCTTGATATGTAAATGATTATTTTGTGGAAATCAAAGTTTCAAAATTGATTGATCAGAATTTTTTATCCCAACAACCATATCAATTTCATCGAAAAATCTCTCATAAGGTCCAAGAAATGCAAACTTTTTGGAATAAAATATTCAGCTACAGTGACAGTCGTATCCCTCCTTGTACTGCAACTTCTTTGTAAGAACTTGCAAGACATTACAGCAGCATCTATTTTTAAAGACCTTGTTTTCCATGCACTTTATTTTGGACTAAGTTTCCAATGTGACATTGGAGACCATGGTGCTTAATGAGTTCGGTTATCAAAGAGCACTCAGCAGCCTAACGAGCGGACGATGCTGGCTATCTGTTTGGAATGACACAAGATCTGAGGGTGACGCTGGGCAGGCAACTGACAAACTGAGATGTTGTGTCCGTGACAAGCGACAGACTTAATGTCGCTCCGCAGCAAATGCTTCCACCAGCGTCTCCACCCCTCTTTCCACCCGCTGACCTCCACCATGCACCATCCACTGAGCATCACCCTACTTCCACCATGCATCTTCCTATCTGCACGGTACATAACACTTCTTCCACCATGTGTCTTCAAGATTGCGTCGCTGAATCTTAAAAATGGTTTCGAGCTTCTGTAGTAAAATTGATTGTTTTTTCACATAATGATGGGAAAAATTATGGTATTTTATTGTATTATCCTATTTTATCAATGACATTAAGCCGTAGATTGTTTTCCAAAAAGTTGATCCCATCATCTAAAAACCTTGTTGGGACCAGTGCGAACCATGAGACAAGCAATTCAGGAAAAGTATAATTTATGATATAATACTGTTTCTTACGTTCAACTTGCAAATTATGAAGTAAATTCAAGCAAAAATTGCATAAAATTTGTACTAAAACAGAATGTAGACTCAGTTTAATTTTATCATCCAATTACAAAAACTTAAATTTATCATCTCAGCTACGAAAATGTTCGGATACGTACAAAAATTGATGTTAAACCTGTTGTGAGGTTAGACTGTGTAGCGGACCCTGATCGTCTTATAGATTCGCAGACTATCTAACAACCATACGAGGTCCCGAGTATCGCTTCTCCGACAGCTAGAAAAATAGGTCTGTCTTCCGTCCCTGCTCTTCGGCCGAGTACCTACGGATTTATTTCCTATCAACTAGGAGTACGCATGTCGAGGCTCACTGATACAGCATAATCGTACACTGTCCGAAGCCATTTTAGAGCACGGGTTCTGAACTGAGTAAATTTATTCCTCTGGATAAAAAAATCCGAGCTACAAGTACCTAGTGCATCGTAGAATTAGGATTCGTGAGTAAATCCTTGTCTTCAGTGTAAAGTTCAAGTTCTGAGCTTGGAATACGGTGAGGGACTAATATGTTTACACTAAACAAAATTTCTGCTGTAAAACAACGTAAAGGTCATGGAAACTTGCTACCAATTTCATAATTAAAAATTCACTGAGGATTATTTAGAGTGAAAGAACCAAACGGGAAAAATATGAATTATTCTACATTCATGCATTTTCAGCAAGATTCCTTCAGCTGTATTCCAATTATCTCACTCGAAAATTCATTTGTGATGTATTAAATGTAAAGTAAATTTCCATTCTGTACGAATATTTAAAAAAATTCAAATTATCTGCAAGTACTGCGGAAGAGGTGACTTAGTCTTTATTTGATCATTAAAAAATGCATTAAACCTTATAACTTGTAATCCTGTTTTTGCCTGAACTCTTGAGTTTCATTCGGAAAAATGCTCGAGTGGCTATACACAAACAATTCAAAAAATATTTAAAACACAAATTTTATCCCCCGTTATTTGACGGCAGCCAGTAATGAGAGAAACATATTGCTGACAGAGGGGTCATTCAGTTGAGCCATATGCGATATCTAGCAGATGATTACATTGAATTCGTTTTAAAGCCTTGACATATTTTTAGGAGATTGTCCAGAGCTAAGCAGTACTGAACTCCTGCAAGAATCTCGCTCCTCTCAGCATGCATATTTGACCACTAGAACATGACCTGATCCATCAAAGGAATATTGAAGTTTATCACTTACAAAATATTACAGTGCAGTTATATTTCTTATGGGTCAAAATAGGACGCGGTGCTAGGTGCCGTTGTATTATCATGTTTTTTACATTGAATAATTGTGAGCACTGACTCTAACAAACTATTCAAGTTATGACGACATAAATCACTCGTATAAAAGAGACTTGTGCAATAATGATGTCATAGATATTAGTGACTCGTATTAAACGAATATTATGTACCATAATGACTAAAACAACTATACCAAATAAAATAATCTAACTACGTACGACTACAGAGAGCGGGTTCCACTAATGCACGGCCGCAATGCAGGTCTTCATCTCAGCTAAGATTCCACACTTATTTTTCTAGATATTTTGACTTTGAATAATAGGTTCCACCCCCACTGTCATTCCTTCAGAGTAATTATTTCTTAAATATAAATAAGAACTGAGTCATCTCCCAAATAAAGTTGAGTTCAAACGTAAGAATACAACACTAGTGTTTGAAAAGGTTTCCAGTTCGCGGGGATGACACGTTATCTACAGATGAATGTGAAAAATTGCACATACATAAAAAGTAGATCAATGTAAAAAAGTAGATCAATGCAATGAGATTACACATACATAAAAGGTAGATCAACATGAGATTGCTCATACATGCAAAGTAGATCAATATGAGATTGCTCATACATACAAAGTAGATCAATATGAGATTTTACATACATAAAAGGTAGATTAATATACATGAGATTGCACATAAGATAAAATCAATATGAAATTGCACATGTATAAAAAGTAGATCCATATGAGATTACACATACATAAAAGGTAAATAAATATGGAACAGCTCATATGTAAAGGTCGATCAATTTGGATCGTACGTATGTTGAAGAGCATAAAATAATGAATTAGTTCATTATGATTTAGAAAGTTAGAAATATTGATAGTATGACTACTTGAGATTAAACTGGATGATGACTAGCACGACATGGAACTATCTTCATGAGTGGCAAGATGCAATATCAACAAACAATGAAAAGTTGTTCAAATGAACAGCCAGATAATTGCACTTGTATTTTCACTGCAATTAGAAAACTGTACAGCAAATGTGTCAATCTAATACTCACCCTGCTGGCAACTGATACACTTAAGCTCGTAAATTCCTTTTATTGCTTCCGATACTATCTCGTGACAGCGTTAATCTGAGCGGCATACACTGAGCATACATCACTGCCTCGTTGTCGCCAGCAGCAACAGCGCTATCACTTGTAAACAGTACAGTTCTCGCCCCGGCTTCTTCTCCTTCTTCTTCTACGTCGTTATTTATTTTGGTCTTGGAAAACTTGCCCATGTAGTCCCAGGTCAGAAGGTAGGTTGAGTTTTTCTTTTTTTTACAATCTCTACAACCTACAAAATAGAGGGAACTTCAAATGTTTAACAAGGGATGGGGAGAGATTCTCGCCCTAGCTACGACTTTGTCATTAGTTTACATGCGTTAGTTCTCATTCTAAGAGAAACATCCAACAAAAAGTTCCTTTGCTACATCATTTTGGTGAAAAATATCCAAGTTTTTACAAATTCATGTCGATGGAAGGGGATACTTATGAACGCCAAGGTTCTCAAATCTATCGATCGAAGTAGAGATTTCTTAGTCTCGGCATGCTCGCTCGCGCAAGAAAGCTAGTTCACAGAGTACAATTAATCTGATCCCAAGAAGCTGTTCAGATTTTCTTCCTATATGAACCAAACTCAAGTTCAGTGCATTTCCATCATGAACAGCTTCTTTATTTTTTAAAGAAATACGTAATCAACGACTTCTAAATTTATGTGTGCCTACAGTACGCGTCTGGTTGAGGCTTCTCGGTTGAGGTCAAGTGCAATATTCTGACTCTGGTGAATGCATAAACATTAAATTTGTCGTGTAAATTGACTTGATAGCATAATCCCCAAGATTATTTTCCCTTAAACTCCTAAATAATCTAGCAAACCCATTTAAGGACAACCATGTCCATATTAATTTAAAAATAACATTTTATTCAACTAAATCCCTCCATTTCATTGCATGTAAGGCAAAATTCCTAATTCAATTGCTTGACTCGTTCGACCTCCATATATATACCTAAATTTCCAGCTTAGTTTCTGCCAATTGAAATTAAATTGACTAAATACGTCATGTGCGGTGTTTTTATTTGTGTGCCTAACAAACCATTATTTTAAAAAGAAATTGAAGAGTGAATACTTTTTCAAAGCAATTAATGATGGGAAAATTGCAAACCTCAAAAGTATTGTTATGAACAATGCATCAGCAACAACACCTGCCACCAATAGTTCTAACAAGTAAACGTCCGAAGTAAATGAACGAAGACTACGACTTATAAGTTGAAGTTTGGCTTAACCAAACTATCATCGATCCCTGTCCGACTTGAAAGCATGAGTAAGCTAAGTTCACACGCGTCCGTCCTAACCTTAGTTTACAGATAAAAACAGAGCGACGAAATTCACTGTCAATTGATCTAATGTTGATCAGCTGACAATTCACACAAGATACGAAAGGCTGTTAGAAATAGTCAATCGGTGGACTTTGAAATTTAACTGGAGAAGCACTAACCAACATGATTGAATTAAAATTAGATGGCATAGTCTCGACTGCGAGAACGATTGTCAATGTCGTCGAGTCCTGTCATAGAGTAAATAAGTGATTGCAATGAGCTTATACAATGGCGTTTGAATACTATGTTAAGTGTGCACAGAAATTTCTGTCAAGTTCAGACAGACAAGCTAGTGTGGGAGGATTGGTCTTGACACGTTTCCTGAGATTGCCTAACCGGTGCAAATCTTTACTCCGTACATATAGTCCCTAGAAAGCTTTGAAAAAATTACAGAACCTAACCTGAGTGACCCACCGGTGGGTCACTTCACATGAAATGTGCTAAAGAGATAAGAGCATAAATGTCACTTCCATACCTTTTCTACAGCTTGAAGCACAATGCAAGAACGAGCAAGCCGTGGTGTCATCAAAAATCTTTAGCGAACTCGAGCACCAACTTACCTATCCTGAAGGCAAGAGACAGAATACAGAGCTTCTACACCCCTTATATTCATATTCAATTAGTTTGTACCTAGTTGCTGTCCTACAATGACCATTTGGTGCTCTGGAAAATATGAGAGCACTCAATGAGAACAAATCTTTAAACTCGTCTGACTGTTGTTTCAGCTGTCTACAAGAAATAAATAAAAGCTTAAAGTCTGTACTCGTTTGTTCGTTCTAATCGGTGCAAATGACATTCAATATTCGTATAAATCTTTCATCCTGTAAAAGGACAGTTCTGACTTCACATTCACGTCACTGTTGCGAAAAAAATTTATATATACCTCTATTTATTCTGTTGATGATAAAGATTTCAAAACCATCATTCAAACTCTAAAATAAAAAACCATTCACAAGTTTACCCATGTTTTTAAAAGGTCATTGAAAAAATCAGTTTGAAACTTTCTCTCTTCCGTTTAGTATAGCTGCAAAACAGTTAACTCACAAATGCATGCCAAACTGGTGAAAATAAGTTGGACTCTCCTCCTCATTACCTTTGCCCTGCAAAAAGAAATGGTTCGTCTGAGTGAGGTCTTTAAAAACCGGAGCTGGTTGCCGTTGGGGATCCCACCTCGGTGCAGGTGTCCATGACTCTCATTGGTCTGCAGCTCGATGTTGCGGAACAAGTAATTGGTGGAGCTAAGGTAAGAGAGGCGGGTCGTGTGCGATATGAGTTTCTGGAGCGGTTGCAACGAAGCTTAAGGGTCACTTTTTGCGTCCCCTGCTAGCTTGACGCCCAAGAAAAAAGGGTTTCTGCAGCGCGATGGCGGTCCTTCTCAGCTTCAGCCATGATGGAATCCTGCATAGTTGCCCAACTTCTTCGAAGCCTGCTTTTCAAGCTTTTTGGGATGACCAAAATCAAAGATTATTGGAAATGCCCTATTTTTGGCTCGTCTTTCAAACTGAAATTTTTTCTCTGACGAGAAAGCTACCTATACAACTTCTTGCTGTCATTGAATCATCTCCGTCAGCGTTCTGAATAGACTGTGCTGCTACACTTGCATTGGCACCTTCATAGGACTCATAGAATAAATCATGTCCAATGAAATCTTTGATCGGACGAATATGGGTGCAATCACTAAACAAGATATTGGAAAATATTTTTAAAATCTGGAATAAAAGATCCTTGTAACATTTCTATACCATGAAAAAGAGACGAAAATTTAACAAATACAATCTAAAACTTTATTTTCTAAAATTGGACATTAGTTTTCCACCGAGCTAATAGTAGTCAAACTATATTAGTAAAAGGTAAATAAAAATATTAATACGTTAAATATTTGAGTATCGCAAAATTCTACTGAACAAATTATTAAATATAAGTGGAAATATAGTGAATGCTGCTAGACAGAATTGTATCTGTAAAAATAGTAATCTAATACTACTTGAAGATCAAAAGACAACTAGATGAATGCTGTTTAATGATCGATATGAAAGACCCTTAGATACACTGAGACTATACGTGAAATTTAATAAATGCAAGGTCAGACTGGACATAATAGCCCCAAAAGACATTTTAATATTAGACTGTTAGCTGTATCGCAGTGATTCATTATTAGCTACTGCTGATATCATTAGTCAGTTTTAATTATGTATTTTTTTGGAGGCAAGCGCACGTATAATTTCTTGCTGCGAATATTTTTAGCGTGTTTTAATGCGGATATTTTTCAGATCAAGTGTTAGTAAAAGAAAAATACCACGAAAATAGATAATAAAGCAAAATGTTCAATTGGAATAGGATGAAGAGAGACGAATAATCTACAGGGCAGAAACTGTAAAGTAGAATAGTCATTTCTAAATATATTAGATCATTTCGTAATGTAGGCTAATTAGAATATTAAAGTTTGCTTCATATTGTTTTTCTTAAGTGAAAGCCAATTATTGCTTTTGTTTGACGTGTAGGTTAGCTAGAGAATTAACTCTATCCTGTTCCACTCACTTGAAATAATGCAACTAAAATAGAAAACGATTGCATTTCAAGCTGGCTTTCACTAAGCCTATAACGACTGCAACTCGTAAAACGGTTTCTTCCAATCATTTTTCTATCCACTTCAGGTCGTGATGGTGTAGTCTTCTCTCCCTCACATTATGCCACCCACGTCACGGCAGCCAATAGCGACCCTCGTCAGAAACCAATCAGGGCCTACGCTATAATTCTCCAGTATAACGATGCTACGTTTATAGAGCGGGTCCAAGATTCTTGTTTAAGGACCTCGATACCAATTTGAAGAAGTTCATCGTGAACGCTAATCCTGCGTCGGAGCCGTGGTATCCTTTGTCACACCGTCATCACTTCGAGTTTATTTTCAAGAGATCTGTTAAATTAATATTCATTTGAAAACTTTCATTTTAGCCCTGGAAATAAATTTAAAACGGGTAAGCTAAATGCAGACCTTTGAGCAATTTTGTCAACATACGTAGTGTTAGGCCACAGATGTTCAACAATTACTTCTGTCAAGATTAAAATTGAGATGAAATTAGGTTCCTGAACTTAATGAGAATCAGTTGCTGGTTGGACACAACTTTCATAAAATGAGCGTATAGTTTATTATGGTTTAGTATGGAAGACTTAGTTCTTTAATTTTTTCTAAGATATGTTTAGAACTTTATTTCCAATATTTAAGCTAACGGTAAAATTTCAACGAAATAAATTAAGTTTTTCCTGGACTGTATCGCAACATCACAGAGCAACAATATAAATGAATGATTTTTAAAGTTTACAATGAATAAGAAATTTACAATTAAAATTGATATGCAACCTCCAATTCGTCTCTATTTTGGTGTTTTGGAAGCCCATAAAAATAAGCAATAAAGTGAAAAGTTTTCATCCCTGAATATAAATTTATGTTCACTCAATTATTGTTAAATATTAGCTCTAAAATCAATATATTTTAGGATCTCTTCATCCAATATTTTCCAGAATTTGTTCCACCGTAGCTCGTTTATTTTTTATCTTATAGCCAGGAGGAAAAGCTCTTTTCTTTAATCAATCGTTTTTCATTTATTTTACTTCGTTTATTTGTGCAGAAAACTCATTTTGATGATAATTATGTTTTATAATTTTAAAAGCCAAGCAGGGCATAACTTTTAAACAATCTATTTGTTTTTTACGACAATGAGCGGCGTTTCTCTCAGGCTTGAATACAAGTTTTTAAAGGTCAAATGATCGCACAAGTTATTAAAAATTAAATATATTTGTCAGAAATTCGAAGACTGTAGGTCGATTTCAAAATACACGAAAGTTTTCATGAATCCAAGGACGTCCAGAACTGTAAACACCAAACGAACCCGATTGGCCGAACTGCGATCTGTTTACGATCTTAAAAAAGTCCGTTTTAGAACTCAGTGAAATAATCTATTGATCATTTAAAAGCTGAGCCTTCTGAGTCTGAGGGCATGAATGTCGTCATCTAGAAGTCCATCAAGTTCGTTACTTTGTGCACCCTGACACCCATTACTCATTTCTGTAGTAAGCGTATTTTAGTAATTCCAGAAAGAAAAATTAAGTCTACACTCATAATTAGCAGTAATCTAGGAATGAACCACTCGGTCCGTTTCTGTCGCCATATTCTATTTTATTTTATTTTATTCATGTGAACTAGCGTGAGGTGCATCATTGGTAGAAGTGAGGCGCTGAGTAATTTGTACTTCACGCTGGTTATTTGTTTTGTGTTTGTGCACGAGCGTACGTCTAATGTATACTCTCTTTGTGCTAAAATATGACATAAAAAGCAGACAAACAAAGAAACATGATATGTTATACTCTCCCCTCACAACACTGCAACCAGCTGAGACTAGGAGGGAAGAGTTGGTGTAAAAATGCTGTCATTTGAAGTAGATTACGAAGCTTGCAATGGTTGCATTTAAATAACATGTTCTTAACGGTGGTCAAAAGCCGCTACGACAGTGGAGGAAAACCGAATAATTCGTCTTTATTGAGCAGTTAATTATATAAAAGAAATCATATATTGCTATGCGGTCAAGGTGTGAAGTAAATATAATTGTTTGAATTTTTGGAAATCATATTGACAATATCATATGAATTCCATGACGTTGTACACTCGCAATAGATTTAACTTATTTTCCTGCCAGCAAAGGGACATATGTGATTTTTATTATGGCAGCAATCCTGCAGCCAATCAATCCTTTCAACGATAATAGACAGATTACGACATGCAAGTGATGACTATCGCATAAGAAGTGTCGCAGAGGACAAAACCAGGATAATTCGGATAAATAAATAATTTATCAGATCATGTCATAACAATGTATGTGAAAATGTTAGCATTAAAGAACAGTAAATAACTTTCGAATTAAACATTCACTTTTTTATGCTACGTGAATATTTTAATTCAATTGCAACTATAAAGTTATGGTAAAAAAAAAATTTCATACCCAAGATGCGTGTCAAAAGGGGAAACAGTTTTTAACGATTTAATCTCAAATTTTGAATAGAGAACATTAAATCCTGTTGCCCTGATCACATCACAAACTTCGTCATTGTACAAAAATCAGGCGTCAAAAGAGTGGCAGGCTCATCGACGATTTCTTGGCTTCATAGACGCCGGTTCCGGGCCAATTTGGTTGTTCCTGAATAGGATCAGGCCCGATGATTAGAGTTGCATAGGCGCACTTCATCTCACTACTCGGCACAAAATATCGCAAAATGGACAGCAATTTCGCCGTGGAATTACCTTTGTGGTCGGTAGTTCACTGTCGAAAAGATTCCAATTGCAATATATATAGGTGATCATCGTCGTATTTCAAAGCGTAACAACCGTCAAATTAGCAACGACTTTTTCGACTCTCGTGAAAATGTTTCAGGTTTCTTCCAGCGACACACAAGATCAATTCCTTCGCGTCTGCGCACGGATGAATGGTTGCTGGGAGTCACGTGACCTCCGAGTAACAGGTTGTCAACAAAGACTCGAAAAGATGGAATAGTCGTGACTTGAACCCGCTTTGACAGACCACTCTTTTTCGTGTGGATATGGAAGCAATTGCCAGCATTGTGCGCTTTTGTGAATACCGAAGCTTCCCGTGAGTTTTTCGGCCTTACATCTTGTTGATGAGCGACCATGTCCAGGTATTTTACAGCTGGACAATAAGACGCCTCCAGTGCCTTTATAAAACCGTTCACATAGGGTGCAAGGCAGGTAACTCCCCTTTATGAACTCCAGCTTTTTTCCTTATGTTGGACTTCACAAAAAACAAAACAATGTGGTTTGCAAGATAAGTAATTCAGAGTCTATTACATATCTCGCATATTCTAGTAAAAATAATAGTTCTGTACATCATGTGATTACTCAGAGCATCACTCAATGCACTTGCACCATACCTAACTTTAAGTAAAACCCTAATAAATCTCGCCATTGTTGATTGAATTGATCGCAGAAATTGAAAAAAAAATTTTGCTTCAAACTTTTAAATAAAGCGAGCAATATCGAGGCAGGTGTTGCAAGGGTCATAAGTAACTTGTACTCGAAAATAATTCCTACTTATAGCATGCAAGCACGATAAAAAATATCGGGAATGAGCATTAATAATCTATATAGAATGACATTTGTACAGACGTATCAAATCTCGTTTACTTGCAAGAACCATTCAATTTAGGCTATTCATCGAGAAAAGTAAGATTTCCAGCAATCCTTCCCTGACCTCTCGATCTGGTCTTTCAAAGTGAACTGAAAACCTCTGACCGCTGCACAAAGTGCCAAAAACTCCTCTCCGTTGTGCCTGGATATCAATCTCGTCGAGCTGTCATTGCGAGTCCGGCACTCAGTATCGTTGAGTAAAATCTTGTACTCTACACGCGGCAAAAAATCTAGTCCCACGCACGCCAAAGAGGATCTATGTACGTAGAGAGGACTGGCGACACCACAAAAATATTAGGTTCATATTCTGTATTTTACACATGCATTTTACCATATATATTTTCGTATTTTTCTTTAACAATCACCTATAAAAGTAGACTAACATATAAATTTTCTGATTTCGTTTCTTCAATTCGAAGATACGGCAGTTATCAAATTTTCAGCTTTAGGAGATTGTTTTCTCCAAGAAAGGACATCCAGCCTGAGGACTGTAAAAATGCCAAGAAATTCTGCCATTCTTCTATAATTCGGTAACTGAAAAAAATTACTGAATTTAATGTTGAATTTGAATACATGGTTAAGCAACATAATGTAAACTTAAAGTTTGTGTAATTCTTCGAAGCCCTCTGCAGTGCAATGCGACACAGAAATAGAATAGAATAGAATAGAATGAGGCTATAGGAACGAACCTTCTGGCCCATTCTTGGGTCGGATAATTACTTCGATAATTATTCGGTTGTTTGCCCACAAAGTGACACAGGCTGCCCCACGAACTTGCAAGAAATATTAGATTTACATAACGTTCAAACGCGGATCATGATATAATTTATTTAGTAGTGTACTGAATGCCCCTCGTTCACATAAATTTTGCATGGTGACATTTACTCTTCATTTACTGACTACTTTGTTCACAGTCTTAATGTTCATATTCATGATGAATTTCTTGACAATGGTTTTTGTTCGTGCTTTGGAAATTTATTCCTGTAGAACTGTTCAGCAATGCAAACACGCTGCTCACTAGTAAGTGGACTCATCTTGAAAGTCCATTTTTTAAAAAACGTTTATAACGACGGAAATTTACGCATAAAAATAATTGAAGTATCTATTATACGAAGTAAAATTTGAAAATCCTCGTACATTCTTTCATGCAATTTTGTTTCCCTTTTTTATTTCAAAATTTTTTGAGTTAGCGTTTATTTTCGACTATTATTTTCCGTGTCACCTTGTACTACACTTCCGTGTCACATTGTGCTACATTTCCTTGTCCCATTGTAACACATTTCCTTGTCACATTGTACTACATTTCCGAGTGACATTGTACTACAGTTCTGTGTCACATTGTTCACATGAGCTGAAGAAGCTATTGGTCATATGAATGAGCATCTAACTAGTCCTCTAAACGAACACAACAATAAATTTTCACATATCATTTCTATTCATAAAGAATTGCTTTCCTTTCTTTTTACCCTGTCGTATGATGCTGATGAATTATATATAATGCGGAAAAGACCACATATCCATGAACTCCGTTAATTTCAATCCTTATTTAATCAAGTATAATGTTTGCATAATTCTAACCATGAAAGTTTGATATTGAAAGTTCAGCTATGATGACATCCGATAGATTAAGTAATCATCACTACGAAATTGCTCAAGAATTCTCAATGAGGCCATCTTCCGTAAGCATTCGATAAGTAAAGAAACCATGAACAATTTAGGAAAGCCAGTCGCTCGAGAAAATGATGAATTGAGCAATAGCCTTGGAAACATTGATGGAGCATAGGCCATATCCACTGGAATGTGTAGACTGGCTTGCTGCACCAATACCGTATTAATGACTGGAACTCCAACTCCGTCGAAGCGGCGGGTGGCCAATGGCTGGAATGACCTCATCTTCTTGTATATTCGTCTTCTGGTAATGCACTGACGTCTCGAGGGCGGACACACGGGCAGCGATGGTTGGGACGCGTGGGAGTTGAGAGCGGAACCACTAATGGTCTTCAGATCATCTCACTCTGCGTAGCTTGATTCAAGTTAAAGTGAATCTTGAGGATCTCGCGGGAGTCAGAGGATGAAAATACGAAAATAAATGAATAAAATTACAAAAATAGGATAAAAAATCAAATTTGAAGTGCAACCTAAATTTTCGAAACTGAATTTCCAATACAGTCAAGCTATTTTTATTTAAAATCGGTAGCAAAATTTCTGACCAAAGAAGTTGAACGTAGATTCATGACTCCATACACGGTCTGATAATTAAAAAAAACACTTTCTCAGTTTTAGGATTCTTGATTTAATTTTAAGAAAAATAACCTCATTAAATTTTCTTCCAAATTAGCATGACAATCATGTTCAATCCAAATACTGTCGTACATTACATTAGTCACCATAGTTATTATTCTTACTGTGTTAGACTTGATACACAGTTGTGGTGACAAACACGTGCTGGAGCGTTGCCGGCGTAAAGCGGAAAGTAATACTTCTAGAGAGGGAAATTTCCACATAATAACTGGAATTATTTAAGTATTATGTATGTATGCATAGAACGTTGTCAGTCATCACTATGGTAGTTGATCATTGTTTTGCGTGATAATCATAGAAGACATCGTTAGAACAGAGGTAAATAGGTAATTATCCTACAAATGAAGATTTTATGAGTTTGAATATTAATAAACTTCTTTAGCTTGAAACCCTCAAGTAGAATGTGCAGTCTCGAGTCTTGCAACACAGAAGTAATCAATAACTTCGAATTGAAACAAAGTTAATAGGATTCTTATTTTAGTGACGTATTCTACACTTTCCATTCTAGTTAAATTTAATCATGATGCGCTTGAAGAAGCCCGTTTTGTTTTAATAATTTTCCATCTACGAGTATTTCCCAAGCTCAAAATGCTGCTGGTTACCAAAGTAATGAACTGTTACCCTACTCAATGAATGAAATGTAAACAACGTTTCAGTGTGTGCATTGTTGTAAGTCATGGTCTCTAATACATCAAAATTAAAATAATGGTAGTACAAAATGTTCAAAAATTCGAAGTGGTTCATTGCATCATTTCAATTATATTCTGACTTTGTGTTTGTATGTATTAAAAAGGCAAAATCATTTCAGAATAAGAAAGTTATTTGGTGAGTGCAATTTTTACAACATTTTCAGCTTCATTGATCATAAATGCTAAATATTTGCATGAACGTAATTTCTTACTCACAATAGAGAACAGATTTTGGTGGAAATGGCGAACAGATCAATCATGAAGAATAATGGGCTCTAAAAATAAATATTAATTTTAAATGGTATCATTGATGTCACTGGACACCACAGCCTCGCTTTACTAGCGACAAACAATTCACGAGCTTCTGTTGTGCTCATTGCAGTCCGTCTGATCACGGATTTCATATTATTTTGTTAACCTAAATAGACAATCTGCACGAGACTGGCAATCCTTTCCCTTAATGTAATCTTGATCTTAGTGTTTTCATGAGGGTAAATGGCAAGGTCGTGTTATCCATAATCGTCGTTCACATTTTTATCAAAAACAGTGAGACTCGTTTACGAATGGACTCTACTGAACGTCGAGAAAACACGTTCTGCCTCTTCTTCAGATGTTTGCAGGAGATAACACCGCCCTGCGTGCCGAGGACCTAAGCACTGGAACAGGCCCACGTGATCAAGACTATTTAATGCCGATTAAATGAATCCAGGTTTACAAAAAACTTGGAAAACGACTAGGTATGAATTTCCAGGATGATTGTACACTCGGAATTTATTGCTCTGCGTATAAAAAGAACTAAATTGTTCTAGGTATGATGTTTTTGAGCGATATTTTTTAAATTTATTAGTCAAAAAAATATCGAAAAGATCATAATTTGAAGCTCTCGCAATGGTCATTCTTCTTTTTCTTCTCAGTGGCAAAGAAATCTAGGAATGACATCCTTCGATATCATGGCCTTAGTATATGGATTATCTACCGGTGATAGCAATTCAATTTGTCAGCTCATAATTAAGTAGAATTATAATATATCTGAAAAAAAGTAAAAAATTATTATGTTTTACCAAAAACAACGTTATACAACGTTGGAATTTCTAACTTTTCTTGAGAAATAATAGCCTCTACCCAAAATTAGAAGAATAATATACAGGGTTTGCCCTGCAAAACAGTACACTAAATAATTATCCTCATGTAAGAAGAACATGACCAGCTTGGTCGACTGGTTATCACCAGCTTGGTCGACTGGTGAGCGAATCTGCTTGCGAGCGGGAAGACCCGGGTTCGAATCCCGCTGCCGACATGGTTGACGCGGCTAGAAATACGGCATGGGACTTGGGTAATACAGCCGAATAATTATCGAAGTAATTATCCGACCCAAGAATGGGCCAGATGGTTCGTTCCTATAGCCTCATCCTATTCTATTCTAACTCATTCCATAACTCCTTAATAATATGAATTATGAACTGCATAGTTCACCAATTTAAATTTTTTATGTGATTGTTGATATTAGCACACACCTGTGATATTGGCAGAGATGATAATGTACGAACTAGAAATAAAGTCTGAAAACTAATGATAAAGATCAAGCCCTACATTTATTTTCAGTTAAAATTGTGAAAATTTTTTAACAATATACTGTTTCCAGTACGACTCTGAACACATTAAAAAATCTCCTGAGCAAAACTAGTTCAGATGTCCTCCAGTAGTCTAAAGAACCCATTCGAGGTCTGATACGACTCTTAAGAGCGAGAAAGAAACAATAACAAACATGAATCTGTAATTAACAAAGCTACATCAAAATCTGATTTGCTTATTAGTTTGCTATATCCCTGGTAGGGCGTTATCCAAAAGTTGTGCCAACCTAGTATGAACAAGGAACGATTCTGATGTAAAGAATGATCTGAGAGACTATCAAGTCAATAGATCTTACACGTGCAAAACATCCGCTTTCTTAAATTAATGAACGTACTCCTTCCTGTACGTGAAGATTCATGCCAGTTAGTGGAGCTGTTACTCACTCTTTCCACCATTTCTCACTCCAACTTTGATGCCTGTGCGTGATTAATGTCGGACGATACATGATTAGGGTAGTAAGACAACATTGTAGCATTCGGCTGGTTCCTGTTGCCATATTCTATTCGATTCTACATTCAATCGAGACACCAGTTTTCTTGCTTATGTCGGCAAAGGCAATAATATTCTCGATGAAAGCGTCGTGAACGACGACCTGAATAAGTGGATCACGCCGCAGGCAGTCCTTCACGAGTTCCAATAAATGGAGTGGCCATTTTTACCTCACGATTAATATAGGAACCATCAGTACAAGAACAGTAGCAACAGTTCCGATTTAAGCTCTTCGACTGAAGCGTTGACGAGCGAATGCAGAACTTCAAGCCCGCATATCATGAATGCCTGACTAACGGACGGGTTCGGTCTCTAGAACAGATAACTGAGCATTAATAAGGCGACGCATGTCCGGAACTTTCTTTACTACTGATGAATTAAAAATAGAGAATTGATTTCTTCACGCTTGATGCGTTATTGATCACGTATAAATTTTTCCTCATAGACAACCTCAGCGGTCATACGAGTACTCAAAACAGTGAATGTTTAATGACTTATTAACAGGACAGTGAAGTTAGAGTCGAAGTTGGAGTCGCAGTTGAGTGAAAATTACTGCCAAAGTGTGGGAGTTGTGGTTGGATTTTCTAAAAATTCAGGAGTCTGTGTCGACGTTAGAACGTCCGTCTCCGACCGAAACACACAATTTTTTCTAACCATTGCATATCAAATATATGTTTCCAGTTTTTTCACTCATACCTTTTTATAAACATCTTTTGAGTCCCAATAGTGACATACTCCATATACGTAGCTAGTATCACAATAGTGTCATTGCCTTCTAACTGAGTAAACTTCCAAAACGAAATCTTAAGCTGGTGAATGTATTTAACCGGCAGGAAATTTAAATCAGCCTTGCCGTGGCAACCAAACAACTGGATAACCGTGTCGGCATTGCACTTCTCAATGCAGGAAAATTTACATAAACATTGCATTTGGTAACCATAGCTAAGACACTCGCCATCTGTAATAGCTTAAATGTGTTTTGCATTCATCAGTTTTCACCAACAAGGCGAGAAAACTCCATCAGTTTTCTACGAGATGTAATCTGACAGAAATGCTTTCAAACGCAGCTACCTGGGTTTCAGACCCTTTTTTGACGTAGGTAAAAAGACACTATTTCTGTCACAAATCCGTAGAAAGGTCTCGTAGTGAGCATCCATGTCGTAGAAAAAGCAATCAAGAAATTTTGTGAAGAATGAGCAACCTTAAATTGAGATATAAGCCGCAAAATTTCTATGATTGTCAATTTACGATTTTAGTCGCATCAGCGCATCCCCTTCCTTCTTTTTCATTTTTCTAGAACTATACATCATTCGGCTTAAAAGTTCAGTAACATTACAATCATGTTTCGAAAGATTTCAACCATTTTAGCCCATCCACGCGTTTTTTTCAGTTTTTTCCTGAATTTTAGAGGCAGAAGCAGTGAGGCTTGGCGAGAACTGATACTCTCGAGAAGATTTCCTTGGGAGATCGCAACTCTATAATTTGGAGGAGGGAATGCTTGAGAAGATAGAAGCCGTCGCGAGCCATGCATGATGGCTCCCATGTTGACCTCTGCTCGACAAGGTGCCTTGGAACTATCCAGCCATGAAGACTGACTCGAAACCAACCCTCCAGAAACCCCATCTTTTATTGTTCAGGCCACGATAGATCCAACAGTGCCATTTTCCTCCACTTTCCTGACCCTAGAGAAACTTGGTCTCCTGGGCAATAAAATGCTGGCAGGGCGCCTTTAAATTTTCATGATTAAATGTGTAAAAAAAGTTGCATTTAGGCTGCCTGTTTTAATTCTTATATCTAAGAAAACTTCAATAAATTCAGCGTCTTTTACACTTGATCTGTAATAACTAGTCAGAAATGTATCTATACTTTCCAATTCTAAATTCGAAGAACCAGGATTTCCGTTCACATCAAATTCTTGCAGTTTTTTGTGCCTCCAGTTGCTGTTATAATCTCCAATGAAGCTTTCCTGCAGTTTTCATCACTTGATGTGCGAAGAACAAATTGGATGCTGAAAAGTACTCCCCTTCATTGTATTCTCGCGCCGAGATCAATCGGCAAGCTCAGTCTGGCCTTTATCTTAGGATTGCGATAGTAACCGCCGTGCTAATTTTTCCCACCTGCCAGGCGTTAAATTTAGAGGCCCGATAAGGCAGTGGAGGATTATGTGGAAGTTGAGCAGGATGATAATAGCGCTGGAGAAACCTGGAGATAGGACCAAGGAAGCCCTGGGCCGAGGTGTAATTCAGATACTGGAGACGCCGTTCCCTCATTACAGAGGCTCTTTACAAGCGCCTCCCAAGAAGAAAAGACAACAAATGCCACTTTACTGGCCATCAAATGAGGCTGCAAAAGAAAGCAAGCTTTGCTCAGCCAACCACGCACAAGTAGAGAGAGTTTGCAATGGTTGTGCTACGGAGCCGTCGGCCTGTCTTTCTCAACGTCGTTAGATCACTCCTGAAATGACGGTTAAGACGGTTAGGTTGTAGTGAACAAGGAATAGTTAAATGCTCAGGTTTCAGTGGGCAGCGTCAGAGTATGTTTTTTTACTTCTTTATGAAATCATGTGGGAAAGTTCTTTGCTTGTAGTTACAGATTGAAAACCCATTAGATAACATGTCGAATTTTTATATTCTTGCCAGGGCAGCTTCAGATTTTTAATATTTGGTGTCTTGTCGGAACACAATTGTTGTACTATCGAGTTACGTGATATTTCAGTGAGCCATGTAAGTGAAATCAGATGCGTGAAAATAAAAAGTATCACTGAGTTTTGGCTGCGGTGGAAGTGAGCGATCTCAAGGGGAACGTGGCTGAGCGATATGTACTAAAATTATTATTTTTGTTGCACAATTTCGTGAGAATTCACACACAAATTAATAATAACAAAAATTAAAATTCTTAGCATCATTTGTCTTGGCTTACACCATTCTCAGAATAACATCTGGAACGGTACTTCAAATGCTGGTTTTGACTTTTTTACCATAGCTTAGAGTCTTAGACGTTTCTCAATAAGTCGACAGAGGTATTTCTTTTAATACAGACTGGAACAATCCTACTAAATGGTACGTGGATCATTAAAAAAATACTCTGTTCCCAACTTCCTTTTCTGCTCCTTGTAAACTGACAGTAATCTTAGGTTATATGTAACATACATAGGTATGCAACATTACCATTATCCTGCTCTTTCCCAGTTTGTGTCCCCTACTGTTTCATGTCGTTTTTTTTATAGCTAACTACACTACACATCACGTTCTTGTACTCAATAGGTTAGGGTTGTACTCCACATCAGCAGGTGTACTTTGCACATCTGCCTCGTTACACAGTACATCAGTAGCGGTACACTCTGCATCAACAGCATTACACTGCACATTAGTAACATTGTAATAAGCATCAATTGCTCTATTATGACACATTATTCAGTCCAGGAAACGCTTTGTACATAGCCTCAGTGGCAGACCCTGTGATAGCTATTCGCTGCAGAACTCTGCAACTTGCAGTTGGGAACAATCCTAATAATCATGAACTAATCGTACAAAGAAATTAATTGCCATTTAATTTGAGCTTCATTACAACTCATTGTTGAAGGGTGAAGTTTGCTTCTACTCTCAAACTTGTGTAAAAATATTCCTTCAAGTAGACCACAAAGTCAGTGACATTGCGTACAAAGGATGCAACATGGTAAGAAGCCGACCAGGGTACTCATGAATCAGCAATCAGGGAAATAAGGCCAATTAAGGGGTGAACTTGATCCACCAGGATCTGCAAACAGTCACGTGACGTCACCTTGTTGCTGTAAAGGATCGTAGATCCATCTCCAGCCCAAATAAATCTGTATCAAAGTATCACACTGCATCCAGATTCCTGCACAGAAAACAAATGCATGATGTATTCATTGCTTCGAGAGGTTCTCGCCATACTCTAGCGCACACAGAATTCTGAAAGTAAGTAAACCTCGATTCGTCGGACCACACGCATCCAGTACTGAGCAGTTCAGTTTCAACGTTTCCCTGCAAACTGAGGCCATTTTTTCCTATTTTTTTTGCCGACACAAGTGGCTTCCTGATTTAAGAACTGCGTACATGCAATTTTTTCAATATACAGTACGTAGTATAAATTATTTTGATGGCTTCACAGAACTTACTGGCTAACTGCTGCTTTGACCAAAGCCAATATTCTTGACCAAACTCTTCAAATAGCGCCTCTATCTCTCATACAGAATTTAATGCTCATCCCATTTGTGACGAAATTAGCAAATACTGCCATCTTGTATCCAGTGTGCAATAGTTCTCTGTATAGTTTTCATGCCATTACCTGTTGGCGTAAATATGTTAAGCGTTGAATTGCCGATAACATGGAAGGTGACAATGTTTTTTTATCAAATGTTATTATGTCCTTTCCGTGAGTTATCTTTCTTTTTTGGATAAATATCAAGACAGTTTTAACATTTGAACTGTATAGTTGCTACGTCAGACACTACAGAATGTTGTCATATAAGTTTTTTCTAAATTTAATGTTTTGAAAACATATGCAAATAAGAAATATACAGTGTAAATAAGATCATCGCTCGACTTTTTATTAACCGTCAGTTGTAATACACAAACAGATACAATGTGCGTTAGATAGACCTCCTTCTTCCTCCCACACGTACACCAAGTCTCTCCACCATGCTAGACGCCCCTCACCCAGAGTTAATTTAAGAGATTAACAAGAAAAGCCCTGGAGGATTCGTGTGCAGGCCCGCCCTCCTTGACAAGCTCCTGCCGCCTGGTCAGCATCGCGGCTCCCACGCCACCCGTGACCCTGCGTATGTGTCAGCTTCTCGCGCGTGTGTCAGCTTCTCGCGCGTGTGTCAGCTTCTCGCGCGTGTGTCAGCTTTTCGCGCGTGTGTCAGCTTCTCGTGCATGTGTCAGCTTCTCGCGGGTGTGTCAGCTTCTTGCGTGTGTGTCAGCTTCTCGCGCGTGTGTCAGCTTCTCGTGCATGCGCCAGTTTTTCTCTCATACTCCAGGTTGTCAGACTGTTGTGGCGCGCACCCATATTTGATGGAGAGAAATTCTGCAATTAAGCGCTGTGAAGTGAGAAGTCCTTTGAGAAAGAGGGCGCTCAATGAACCTGGTCTTCTGAGAGCAGGTCATAACGAGGCGGACGACAAGGAAACGAGCGACACATTATTCGAGTTTCTAAGCTACACATGAACAAAAACGTGAGCTACGGTAAGGGGAAATTTTTATGATTAGATAATGGGAAAAAATCAAAACTTTATTTCAGAGACATTTATAGAGCTACAGAAACGCAAATGTGAACTTTGTAATGAAATACCCACTCCTATTAAGTAGCGTAGAACGTAGGTAGAAGTGCAACTGAAGGAAAAGTGTATTGCTATGGTTGTAGAAGCTGTGACTTGTACCCTAAATGTCTAATACATGCTGGTTTTTTGTGAACTGAGTCTATTTACGAAGATGAAAGGTGTATTCAAGCATTGATACATAAATAAGTTTTCAAAATAAAGTGACAACTCTCGTAAATGCATTGTCCTCCAAAGTTAATAAAATTCAAAACTAATAAAAAAATCAAATCGAAATTTATAAGATGATTTTAGAAAACAAGTTCTTCAAACAAATTGATCAGTGAACTTGCAAACAATTTTGGCGATAGATCTAAAACTATGTGTGCGAATATTATTGAAATTATTAATAAAGTTCGCCTTAAGTAGCTATAAAAATATCAAATTTTTGAAATCCTAAGGAAGCAATACGTGCAAAATTATTCTCATTTAATTTAAGTTTATTTGATTTTAACTGGTATATTCTAGCCGAAACATCCTGGATGCTGCACATTTTAAAACAATCCAGAGTAAACTAATACAGAACATGCAATTCAAGTATCCCATAAATATCAGATATAAACCAATTTTCAATCAATGGAAAGAAACCTCCTACTATTTTTTTCATTTGCTTTCATTAAATAGATACGAAAAAAATTTAAACATCTTACTAGAATTCAATTTTCAGTTTAAGTGAGGCATTGAACACGAATTAATTTTAGTATCAGTTTTGTGCACTCAGTATTTTTCGAATGACTTTACACTTCATCAATCGTCATCGATATTTAATTCTTATTCAAGGAAGAAAAATTTTCAAGCAACTGCTTAATGCATTTCCTCTCATCTGAAATAATCGTATATTCCATGCGTTATTGAAAGGAATTCTAGAATAATACTGAAGACTTTTGGACATCCATTTTCCATTCAGTGTCTCCCCCTAGCTCATCCACGCGTTCCATCTGAAGGGGTTTTTGCCACGGAGGAAGGCAGGCAGGAATGCTGCTGTGGAAGATGCGTTGAAGGAGTCTCTTTTAAAAGTTGAAGATTGTCGCCCTTGCGATAACCAATGAATTCCAAAAGAGGGAGGCATGTCTCCGCATTCCAGCACAGCGTCACAACCAGGCCGACGACCATGCTGGGTGTTGTCTCTTAGTCTCCATCCTGAGATCTTACTGAATGAGGAAGCGTGCAACGTAATTTGTTGTTATTTTGGAATTGAGTGCTTGTTCAAAAAGGAAGAGACGACTCTAAAATAGCCCTACGAAATGATTGATGTTGTTTTACGGACGACATTTTTGCTTGAAGCTGAATACGAAAAAATGATGCTCAATGTGAAATTTCTTTGAATGACGGTCCTGAAATAAGTGATAAGCAGATTCAATAAACTAAAGAGTGCGTTGTCGTGGTACCAAATGAAACATTCTCTTCTGGATCAAGTTCATCTGATTTGAACACTATAACACTTTTTTTCAATTCAAAACGCACTGTGTGCACTATACGAGTTCAAGATGTAATGTTTATTTTAATTAATCTAATCATAATAACAAAATAGTTCAGCTTAAACTTTGTTAATGAGTCTATAATCAAAATAAAAGTACGATACAGAAGAAAAAGAAGAGAAATGAAGCAGATATATTATTCAAGTTGTGAAGAATAAAGAAACTTCACTGACGACTAAACTACAGTAAATGATTTTCAAAAATTAATTTCGACTGGAAAGTGCTAGACTCAATTTACACCAGAATGCACAGCGTAAACTTCATTTAATGTATTATACTTCTTATTGGAGGAAAATTTAACTTATTTTACTCATGCATAACTTTACTTACTTGTTGGAATTCAATGAGAGAAATATGAAGTATAGAAGTATTGTGAAACTCAATCTTGAAATATTTATTTTTTCTCGAACTCTATTTTAATCTGCATTCTAGACACGGCGATAACTCATTTTTAAACTTCCAGAATAAACCTGCCGAGATGTTGGTAACAGACTTGAAATTTGATTTTACAATTTCATGTCCACATGCATAGTTTAAGTGATGAAAATAGGCGACTGTTGTTACGCTTCTTACTTTTATTTATACCCTCCCTTCCTTGAATGAAAGTTGGGAGCAAATGTTCGCTGAATTTCAAGGAAGAAGAGACCACTATCCTTGTCTTCTTAATGAACTGCTGAGAGCCTAGCACGTTTTCAACTGTCTTAGGGACAGACACAGTAATTTTTACTTCAAGTGCTGCAGCTAGAAAAGATCTCTCTAGCCACAGGAACGAACTTTTTTCCCTATTGAATGGAGGAAGGTTGTCTCCAGTGTTCGTGGATTACAGATCAAAAAGAGACAGAGGTTGAAGCCTAACTGAGGTTTAAGTAATTAAACTTTAAATCATGGTTTGCATCTATATCATTAATGTCTCTCTGAGGCTTGAAATAACGTATGCGTCAGTCTACATAAAATAAACATGATTTGAGTTGATTTTTGGGAAGTTTCATGGGGTTTAAGTTTCCATCAAAAAATGTTAGTTCAGACGTAACAATCTTTTTTGTATCATATAGGCAAAACTGTGCTTGAAATCTGAAATTTCGTTACTCAACAATGAATCATGTGAGGCCTAATTAACGTAGAATGTGTTAGAATCTGCGGGTGATTCCCAAGAATCGGCACTGGATAAAAGGATTTACTATGATACAAACACAACACAACGCAGGAAAGGGTTCTGTGGTTCAATACTGAACCACCATTATGTTCACGGAGTCATTTACTAAATTAAAGACAGAGAGAATTGTATTTTAATGTCAGGAAAATTGTAGACCTATGTCAAATTTGGATACTTCCTACGTAATTCACGTAAAACCACGATGTTTTTAGAGATGACCAAGTTATTAAAAGTGTAGTTGCTGTATTTCATTATTTCCTTAATTAACGAAATTCATTTCCGGGACCCTTTTTATTAATTCCAGTAATCCTGGTAATCCCAGTGGTCTTGGTAATCCCTGCACTTCCTGGAAATTCCAATCAAGTTTTGAAGTTCAATGATCTGTGATTTATATCGATTCCAGTTATTATTAATTGAAAGCGGAAAATATGTACGAAAACGCTCGTTAATCTGACGAGGAAGCTAAAGGAGGATATGACGTAACTTCTCTGAAGATTATATGTGTGATTCACATCATTCCTCCGCGCATCCTCGCTCACCTTCGAGAATAACTACTCGTAAAATCCATAGAATGGTAAAACTCTTTGAGAAGTCATCGATGTATGTAACACTATTTCCGACATTTAGATAATCTAAATATTTTCTTATATTGAGTACGATTGGCTTATCAAACTATTTCACCATAGATCTATTTGGCGAATTAATATGTATTGGAATGGATAAAATATCTTTCAGCCGATGAGAAATTAACTTTAAAGCAATGAAATCTTTCATTTGGATTTCCTTTGAATCTTCAACCTAATTCAATCTTTGATGAAGATATTTTACAACAATTGTGAGTCCTCTGAGAATATTTATGTTTAAAGTTAAGTATTCGAGGTTGCTACACGGTTAATCTTTCGAGCACATGAGTTTGAACGTATTACAATTCTGCCCAATTAGAAGGTTTTAAGCTCTCTAAATTATGCATTCCCAACCCCGAAGCAGCTATTCTACCTTTAGCATTAAATCACATCTAGGCAGGAGCGTGAGGCGAGTTTTTACCAATTTCGGCAGCCTTGCATTACCATTCATGATAATTCTCTGGGCAGAGGGAGACGACGGAGGCGAGGTCTGGAAGATAATGAAGCAAACCAGCAGCCTTCTCGGGAGCAATATATTCCCTGACGTGCACATGCCGTACGCCCATGCAGGAATTCTTATTGGAAACTCGCAGTCTTCCCACAATCGTTCAAAAACCGTGATTCATGTACCAGGCCTTCAATAAATACCAACTAATACTCAAAGTATACTGCAAGTGGCCGAACTCCTCTTGCTATGTTTTTGCGATTGATGACGGAGAAAAACTTTAAGGATAAAATTATCGAATGTGTTTGTATGAGGGGAATGTAGCTTCAGAATCATTAGAAAAGAAATATTTTTACAAAAAGAATATTCAAGTCCACTTTGGTGATGTATTCAATGATGTTAAATCAAAAAGGACAGATACGGAAGCGAATGGTCAAGAAATAATTTAGGAACTACTCGAGGAGCAGAAAAAGAAAGGGATCAGACTAGCAAAAAATTCAGATAACATAGTATGGGCAAAACAACTATTGAAGACAGTGCAGCGAAGCAGTAAAAAGTTTAACATATGCGTATAAAATGCACGCATAGACGGAAAAGGGAAGACGACGATTGAGGAAAACGAGATGGGAGGGAGAGGGATGTGGGTGAGAGGAAGGGAAGTTTTCAGCTTCCCAGTCACGAGTCCGACTAGGCACGCATGCCCAAGATAATTAGGAGTGGGCGAGCTATTACTGACTGTACCCTGATAAGCCCGAGAGCTGCCCGCCAGTAGACTGGTCACATCGCCCCGATGCTAGTTAAGCTCCTGGTCCACTCCTTGGAGAAACATGGCAGAGAGTTTGTGAGCTCCTCCAGTGCTGCTCACCTTCATGAATTGAGCATGGATATTGCAGAGACTGGGGTCATTTATTTCCGTCTAAAAGACTCTTATTAAGGATATTAAAATTCTTTTGTTTCCAATGAAGATGCGAATTTATTATTGAATAATTTTGGACCAGTAATGAAAGTCTTCTGTCTTTTTACAGGAGAATTCAACGTAATGGAAAGAATTCCTCTGCTGATAAATTGTGTGGAAAGCGAGGGACAAAATAATAAAGAAATCTTCAATCAAGAACTAAAAATAGCCCTTATGCATAATTTTCTCCGTATTAATCGTCTCACAATATCACATGAACTCTGTTCATCATTCTCAATGAACAGGATTTTTAAATTCTGCATCTTGTGTTTTTCAAGGGCATTGATTTGACCGATTCTGATTTTTTATGGTTATGGAGCGTCAGGTTATGGGACAGAACTTGTTTCCACAGTACAAGTCCTTGAAAAAGTAGCTCAACGATTTCCATCTCCGTACCTCTGAATCGAATAGTAATTTATCTTATTTAACAAACCTTATGATAAAATACCGTAAAACTATATTAGAGTTATTATTGACAGAAAGAAAAAGAAAAGCTTCGTTTCGAACATGGTTTGTTAACTGTTCTATGAGAAAGTTCAAGAAAATAGAAAACTTAATTCTGAGTTTTTACTTCAATCGTGTTTTTTGGCCATAAATATAGTTTTATACAGTTATTCTATATTCTCTATACTCTGTAGATTAGTTTAGTAGAGAGTTTAGAATTCTTCTATGTCCTTTCAATTTCGTTTCGTAGTTTCGACTGGCTTCACCAAAACACTCCTAGTTTCAAGAACTGTAGGCAATTTTCAGACACCACCTCTAATGTGAGCTTTCTCACGGGGGTCTTTCATTGCACTTGGTTCATTCTAGAGCGTTGGATTGTAATGGACTTTGTGCACGAGCATATTTATGAAATGCCGACGCTTCTGTGCTTGAGTATAAACTTGTTATTCTCAATTACCATAGCTAGAGTTAATAATATATTGTCACTCACGTAATTTGGCTCAGTACAAAAGCATGACAAAAGTTGCTAAAATTGAGAAATTGTTGGTTTGCCATTTAATCTAAATGTTAATTCAAAGACACGAGTTATTTTTCGGTCGAGGTCAACTTAGAGCGTTTTTGTTTGTATCCTGAAATTCAAAATATAAAATGAAAGATTCTACGATTGTAAAATTTGAAAATTAAAAATCTTTCTGATATCTATTCAATATGCTTGTACATTTTAAAGCAGTTTTAACATGAATCATACAAACTATGAATCACATTTGATCATTTAGAAAATGTAAGTTTTGTTGTTAAATACTGTATATATCAATAAAGAATAATAAATTTATTTGAGACCCACATGATAAACAGAAAACTACTCGCAAATGCAACAATGTTTTCTGAATACGTTTCGCAAAATTTTCTCAAACTTTTTTCAAACTAAAGTTTATTTAACATAGCTGACTAAACTGAATTTTTTTGCGAAGCTCTGAACTGTACGAGCAAATTAGCATTCAACAAATAAGTCTAACTGCTCTGATATAAGTTCCTTTTGCTAAAAAAAAATTATAGCATGACATTTATTATGACTTGCAATCTACAGTACCTATACCTTTATCGATGGATGAATCGTTACGAAAACAAACAATTTCCTAACACCTACATCATTACTAAAAGTTAATGATATACAAACAAATACCATCAAAGTTCACCCAAACCCCTTTTTCTTCACGTTCATATTCCGGAAAGAGAGCAGCAAGCCTGCCAGCTCTGATGTTCCACCACCTCTAGCACGAGCCAGCGCCCGGGGAGCTCCGTAACTACTGATATAAACACTTAGCACCACAATAGGAGTAGTTGCTTGCACCCACATTTGCATAATGAGGCCCATGAAGATTCATAAGCTGCTCTTGAAAAGCTCGCAGCCACACGGTAGCTGTTTAAGAGGTGCCCGCGCAACCATTAGACGGCGATTGTAAAAGATGATCTGCATGAGATTTCGGGACCACCGCACAGTAGCCGGCGTCTCCACGTTGAAAAAAATGTTGTTCTAATTTGCAAGATCTTCATCTTCCGTGGTGGCTGAAGAAGGAAGGGAGTTTGAACTAATACATCTTAGTTAAGATTGGTAAAGAAGAAGCTTTTTTCATGTAGTACGTTTAGCTCCTGCAACTCCATATGGTAAGTTTATAATAATGGGCACATGTGTTATTTAAAGAATCATGTTGTAAAGAAAACGAGTACAATCTAATGTGTTGATATTCAACCTGTTCACCAGTTCAATTTCTCGTTTGAGATAATTTCAAGGAAATTTTTATTTATTGAATAAGAAAATGCCTTATTTTACTTCAAATGATTTCAAATTTCTCTGTGTTTTTGTACACCCAGAAATTGAATCTTTTCGAAATAAAATACAGAACACATGCCTTCAAAAATAGTATGCCTATATTTTCTGTTTTTTTAAGTACTTCCATCTGTTTCTGCCTATTTTATGCGTTTAGTAACCTGACTTGAATGAAACTGTTCTTATCAGTGCTGCATACAGACTATTCACAATTGAGGATACTCATAGTAAAATAGGATTTTTAAAATACACAATTGAGGCTTTCCCACTGCCTGAATTTCCAATGTTACTTCTTACATCACCTTGCCTCATAATATTTTTGCAATGAACTTCAAAATTTGTGAATCCCTAAAATTGTGTAACTAAACAAATATATACATATATATATATATATATATATATATATATATATATATATATATATATATAAATATATAAACGATCTAATGTATTCCTTCAGAGAGTTCCTAAAAAATGACAGTTAAAACTTTTCAATTAATAAATCTTTTGTTCATGTTATAAAAAACAGAGAAATTCAAATAGTATCATGTTTTTAGCTCTAATTTGACTAAAGACAGTTTTCATAGAAGATCACTTTCTAAGCTGCGTTGAAGTCTCCTTATTGAAGCGGCGTTAAGTCTCTTTCGTTGTGTCACCTGCACTGAGCATACAAAATCGGCTCAGCATTTCTTGAACTGAGAGATGTGAACTAGAATTAAGACAATTGATAAGCTCTGCAGGATACAAAATGGCCTCATCAAAACGAAAATTACAAGAATGCACATACTCTTCGAATATATGAGAAATAATAGCTTACAATCGGAGATACTTCTACCTTTTAGTATTTATACACACATGAAAGTTATAAAATACTACTCTGAAGCTATTAAAGAACTTATTTATGCAAAATAGAGATTATAGAATACTTCTCAAGCTATTGAAAAATAAAAGTTGCGATACAAAAACTAAGCCGGATGTTCGGAGTATGAGCCATCTGTTCTTATTCAAAAAGAAATAAGACTACAGACATTGATTTATAAACATAATCCAATTAGTTTTCAGAGTTCTACTGTAACACTTCTGGAAAAATATTACCATTATTTTATTGACGTTAAAACTTATTGCACCCTGACTTGAAAATAAACAAATTTCACTTCGAATAATGACATAAGTGAATGCGGTAATGAAATTTATTCGTCTTGCACTAATAATCCAGCAATAATTTATAAAGCATTGGAATAATGCAGATTCTGGACTGTTTCAGATGCATGCTTTACTACGCTGATCTTTTCATTTTATTTTCATTGCACTTTAATTTACTAGGTGACCGATCAAACCAAGAATTTAAAACTTGCCAGGGATTTTCCCTCTTCCCTTTAGTCTAGCGAGAGCAGCAAAAGAGAAATATGGCATGGGGCTCAAAATTTCGTTGAATTTCGGCTTTATGTGACCCTCTGTTGATTCTAGGGTCAATTTAACGTAGAAATATATTCGAAGCAGCCTTCCCAATTTTATTCCATTGAATCGCTGCAATGTTCTTTAATCATTTAACAAAAGACTGGTTTAATGTGCAGAAAAACAACCAAGCCTATGTATTTAAACGAAGAGTTTCATATTGCCTTTATCTTTCTTTTTAAAATAAATGTTGGAACGACAGTAAAAATGCACTAATTATTTCGATGCCCATTCAAATCACAAAATTTGAAATTGAAGAATATTTAAAAATAAAATTAATTTCTTCCTTTAGACAAACACATTTTACGTGTCAACATTGTGCTGTCAGTTATCAAATAAATATTCGAACGGTCTACTTCTATCTTCCTAATTTCTATCATAATTCAGTATCCGGAGGCATACAGTCGAAAATCAGTTTCCAGTGTAACTTTATTTTTGCACTACGACCGACTGTAATATTTATCATAAGATTTTGAAAACCCAAAAATTGCAATACCGCTCATTACGTTTTAGTTTCAACCTAAAAGTAAATAGTTAATACCATCACCAAATTCTACACTAAAATGAAAGTTGAAAAATAAGCAGGTATTAAAAAGGATGTTTGAAGTAATCTACCGACCAGTCACGGTACAAAATGTCCTTACTTATGATTTTCTGATTAAAACATTGTACACAAGATCATAGCTTTCAAAGTCAGTAATTCGTTTAATTATATGTGCTATTATATTAAATACTATCTAAGGTGCAATACATATATTTTTCCGCATTCAAAAATAAGTTTTTGAAAAGTTTCATTATTCTAGCTTACTAAAAAACTTTTAAATATACCAACCTACTTCACAGGAATTGGCGACATTCTATGCTATGATCATTGCACTATTGAGTAACTTGAATCAGTTAGCCACATCTCGCTGTCCAAAAACAAACTACAGCGTAGTCCATTCCCAGGCGCACGCACGTTTCTCATGAAGCTCGCGACGGCGGCGCACGCGCCCTCTGCTGCGCCAAAACAATAGGCTATCCATCAAATTTTATCCTCTCATCAATAGTGCGTGCGGGTGAAGGAGAAGCAAGCTTCCCGTCAGCCGTGCAAGTGTCGCAAATGATCCCTGAATTTTTCCTTGCAGATCGACGTACGTCGCAGTTGGCCAGTTTTGGGCCTACAGAAAACCGATGTATATCGGTTATCTGTTCAATGCGATGACCAGAGGAATAGCAAATTCCTCTGCCCTTTAAATATCTGAAATCAAACACGACTGTTCTGACATGGTTTGAAGGGCCCAGAAACGTGCCATTAGAACACCAGCATTTGAGGCTAAAAGAGGCTTGTGAAGTGATGGCGGTTAACTCATATAGCCGCTGCTGTGAAGCGCTGCTGAGGCTGGACAGGAGACGCAGGTTTCTAATCTATCACTCAGTGGGATAGACGAGAAGTAAGCTCTAAACACCGGATGCTTCCAGCCAATTACGGGCAGTAATAGCTGGTTAATCTGCAGTGCGCCTTATACAATGACCATGCAATAACTACTTCGTAGAACTGCTCAATCTGGTTGAGTGGAAGTTATAGCTGCCCGTACTTGATGACACTTGATGAGCTTTCTGTAATAAAGTTTATAGATAATGAGCATCAACAATGGACACTCAAGGAATTTGAGAAGTTATGGCAAGTTAATGAAAAAGTTGCGTGAAAAATCTCAAGCGGGTGGTTGAAAAATTACACGGGGTCATTCAATTAATTCTACAACTAATGTGAATAAAGCTATAATTCTAATTTACATTTATTGCTGTGATACCTTCAGTAAATTTTTTGTATGCCAAGCAAACATCCCTACTAAATATTTTAAAATAACTGATAGCTTGTTGCTAAATCCGAGCAGCCGTATTGCTCTATGTTGGGATACAGACAGCTGGTAGACTTGGAATTCCAGATGTTCGACATTTGTTTGAGCTGAGACTTCGTGAACTGTTGCTGTTACCTATCAGTCACTCAATATGTGTGTTAGAGAAGTTCATCTTCTTCACTTATAAAGTCAGACAAAAAATTATTTCGCTTGTTAAGGTAGTTTGCTGTAGCGTGGTGTCGTTCATGGCTTCTCAAGCTAATCTCAGGCAGTGCATGTGGGAATTTGGTGAACATTTTTCTCTTCCTTGTACGTATACATTTTCAATAAATTCATTATTAAGAAAAAACTCTGATTCGTTTTTGATAACTATTATTTTTTCAACATCTGAAAGTGACAAGAGGAATTCGACAAATTAAATTTTTCGTTCTAGAAGCTAAACGTTTCAATAAATGACATGGTCCATGCAAACAAGTATGATCTATGTATTTGTACTGCTATAATAGCTAAAACAAATATTAATACACTCAGTACTAGTATATTGACTATTTGTAGTAACAAGACATTCCCTGGCTACGCAGTCAAGCTACTGTAGAAAAGAGGAGCTACACAATACTTGCGCAGCATCTAGGAATGACTAATAGTTAATTCCCACCCAGTACAATGTACATACACTCTGTATCGAGCTTGATTGTATGTTTATATAAAATTGACTGAGAATAGAAACAGGAGGTATTGAGATCTCAAATTATCGCCTGAATTTAGTCATTAATTGCAACCATACCACGTCAAAATTTATTTCAAAATATTCAAAAGAATATTTAGATTAAATTTACCTTTATGTAGAACTCAAATCATCTCTCAGCACGTACAACCGAACGGGAGACAACAACAGATAGACTGAAGTTTGAAGCATATATAGTTATTTCCACTAGATTTGCTTTGAGAATATACATATCTATGCCTTAGAAAGGCTTTTTGACAGACGAAAACGTGCGAACCAGAAATAAAAGCCTCAAATTAATAACAAGAACCTACAAAATTACCAGAACCTAGAATTAGCTCCCCGAAAATATCGCACTGTGATCACGTTCAAAAATCGTCTAGATAAATTTTGGGAAGGGAAACTCCGAATTCTGTAAAATACTAATTCGATATCATTCTTAACTATGAACCTGTGTATGCATGTTTGCAGTACGTTTACGTGACTGGAATGCTTGTAATTGATTAAGGTGTACGTATGTGATTGAAATATTTATGTATGTTGAGGTGCATGTGCGTGATTGATGCCTTTACGCTTGACGGTATGGGACTTGAGTAGCAGCACAAAAATGAACCAAACGGCTCATTCCTGGTGCCACATTCTATTCAATAAAGTAAACATGAAAGTTACTTATCACAAGAATACTTGATTGCAATGTAAAAAAGCAAGCAAAATCATAAAAAGAAAGAGAATTTGCCTTAGAAATTGCTGAATGCAAGTGATGGGTTAATTAGGGGACAGTTGTTTCACAAAAGTGTTCCGAAATTCAGGTGACATATTTCATCAGAGTGGGAAAAAATCTCTGCATAAATTAAATAATGAATATTTTAGTTTCAGTCATAAACAATTCTCAAGTAAATAAAAAACATTAATCTTAAAAAACACGAGTTTTTGTACAGACTAAAGTAAGTAACGTGCATTTACATCAAGCTGCTTCCTCGCTGGACATAATCAAATTTTAAGGTTTCAAAATCAACTACTTTATAGCTCAATCTCTTGCAATTTTAAAATGTCAGAAATGTGTGTAAGCTCGCACGGCATTCAATTTTGCATCTCAAATCCACAGCAATAAATGTGAAAGAGGTATGATCGTTGTTCTAATTTCTATTCAATTCCACTCGGATAAAATCATTCAAATTGGTCTCATTATCTATGTCTAGAAGCACCCAATTATATTTTCTTTGACTTCTATGGCATTCCAGCGAGTTTTTCTGTCGTAAGTAATTAATAATTCAGAACGAGGCTCGAACTTCAATGATCGAACTTTACAAAGCTCGTAAGTGGTCAATTTCTAGAACTTATCAACATAACTTTAAATTTTCGATGGAATTGTCGGTCGTAAAACATGTGACAAATTAATCGCTTAGAAATATTTTTGCGTGGAGGCCAAAACGTTCCTTCGTTTAAAACTGGCAAATATTAATCAACTGTAGAATCTCATTTTGCCCATAAAACACCAGAGCATTTCACCCCAACTGCTAGTTCACAGAAACACCACCATGCGTAAAAGACGTGCTAACAGGGATCAAAGTCATTTTTAATTGGGAACTTATTTCGTTCCCAAAAAGCAAGCAGCCCAGATGGAGTCCCATCACTGCTAGACAACACTTTGAACTCAGCTCGTTTCACGTGAAGCTTAGATCGCGTTTTTCTTAATTGTCACTCAGCAACAAAGAATGCTTATCAAATTAATCCATTCATAAAAGTTCGGACAGGGACGTTCCTTACCGAGTTTGTAACGTTCCCACAGCGACGCATCACGATCCAGAGACTGTCAGACTCAGAGCAACCTTTCTTCGGTGCACCTCCCGCTGCGTGTTAATTTTGGGCAGTCAAACTGCGGGCGCTTGCTTATTTCCTTGCACATCTCGGCCAGCGCAGCCGCTATCACGTAACACGACCAATATTGGAAGTAGGGTCAACTAAGAAGCAGCCATTATCATAGATTAGTATGGTTCATGAAATTTGCGCTCTAAAGTTCAGTCCTATTCGTTCGTTTTCGAACTAAAATAAAACAAAGAGAGCAAAGTTCGGTGTGGTGTTCTTCATCATAAAGAAGAAATTTCGATTTTCTCATCCTTTAATGAAGAAATCCTGTTTTCTTACCTACTAACAAAAAACCTTCGTTTTCCCATCTTCTGATGAAACAGTAGTGGAGTTTTCGAACAATAAGACATTGACATTGACTGGGAATACTGGAAAACAACACTGTGGCTAGTTTTCGATACCCGTATTTTTATGGAAACCATTCGTCCTGATCAGTGGCCTTTTTCTAACTCTTGATCACGTGATTAACTAAGCAGACCAACAATCTATTCTGCGAAGAAGATTTTTAAAATTCATGACGTGTAATCTGTAGTCGAAAACATTCAATATATTACTATGCATTGTATTTGTCAGTTCTCCGCTGAAAACGTGTATCATATATTTAATGGTGCAAACAGCGTACAGATACAAAATAATGTAAATAGTTTGGGAGCTAAGAAAATTGAAGTAGTAAATTTAAATTCTTTCATGAGCGTCTCTCGATCTTAACCTAATCTGCAAAATTACCCCTTCGTTGATTCGTAGGTTTCGAGGAGAACGTACTGAATGTAAACAATGTTTATTCTGCAATATTTACAATAACTTATTAAAGCTAAAGCATGCAGAGCACACGAATGTTTTGTTTAGGTGGCATTCAGTCCAAACATTACTGACTGAGCTTCATTAATGGAAAAGTGGTCGGACAGAAGAGACCGCTCCTCAACTTTCAGATATTTACGGCAGTAATAAACGCCTGCCGGATATTTTTATCGACTACTCGACGATCCGAACACTTATCACGGGACGCTGGCGTGATGTGCACAACTAAGATTTTATCGGCTAAATTTATTCATGCGTTCAGTAATGTATAGATATTGGAGAAGTTCTCGAACTCACGTCGGTCATAGCAATAATTTAGACAAAAATTTTGCAATCGCTGAGAAGGGCTCGTTTGGGAAAATGATCACCTCTTCCTGAAGTAGGACTTCATGTAGAAATACGTAGCGACTTATTGAGCAAGAGGCTTGTGCTTCCCGTGAGAAGTGATGACAAATTAATTGAAAACAACTACACTGATAGTTGGGCCAAGAGGTTGCGCCTAGACATCAAATTGAGTGTTGTTTCGGAACTAAATTTCAACCATAATTAGTCGGTGCCTACGATCAATAAAAATTACTCAGATAAAGTTCAAAATTTTTTTAGAAATCAATAATGCTTTTGCGTATTCACTTTACCTGGAAAATATTTTGTCCCAACCTATGTAGCAGTCATTTATACTGTTTCCTCAGAGTCTCAAATCAGTCACGTTTAGTAAGTCCCTGTTTTAAAACCAGATAATATTTTTATTAGAAAGAATTATTTTTATTATGAATGTAAAAACTTTTCACGCTTGTCTTCCCAGTACACAACAGTTTGCTGACCATTAGATAACCACATCATGTCCAAGCCACGAAGCATAGGCTAATAATGCTGATAATTACTCCTGAGCATTAGTGCACCGCAGTTGTGTAAGCCACGTTAATCTAAAATATTACTTTGTCATCGGCAATTCCTCCCAATAATGTGCGGAAGTCAACGTTTATGCGTAGACAGAAACTACTCATTAACCAGCAATCAAAGCATACCCTTTGGAAATCTTTTTTTGAAAGGCACATTCCATCAAATAAAGAAAGGCCTGTATGTAGAAGTCATTATAATCGAAAGGTTTTTCACAGTGGCATTTTACCTAACGATAGAGAGTTCAAAGTCAGCGCGTCTGACGTCTGTAGTATCTGTGGTGAAGTAATGACTAAGTTAGCAGGACTCACGGAAGTGCGCAGCGCTGTCAGGAATACTCGCTCTCATGAGCGCTGGGTTATGAGGATTACCTTAATAGCTAAAAATTACTAAGATTTTATACTTCCTCGATTTTCCCTAATCCTTTACTGTTTAATGTTAATATGATAATTAATGAAAGGAAATACTGGAGGAAATACGCAAAATACATAAAAAATTATGAGGGTTTTAATTGTCTTCAATTGTTTGTGCTCCAACACATAATTTTTGAGGAACAATTTGCAAGGGCGAAAACCCAAGACTTAACATAACAAATTTCGAGAAAAGTCTTATGAAATGTAATAAATTTGCTTATTATGTCTGGGTTTAGTTTTAGCTATTATTGAAAATTAAAATCATGTATACGAGTGAGTTTTCGAATCATGTTTTATTCAAGACTCGTATGTAACATTTCTTGCTCTGCTTAAGAAATGATTTTTCTGCTTTACTTCTATGAGCAGCTGAAGTAGAAGTTTTTGAGCTGCACTTAAGTTTCTGTCAGACAAAAAATCCTTCAACAAAGACGCGCTTTATTCATTTTTACTACATAAACATATGCTGTAAAAAATATAAATTAATTTTTTTAAATAATAATTCTCTTCACGACATATATACTCAAACCTATTGCCCGAGTTGACAAACTTTTATGTTCCGTCCAATTTAAGTCCATGCTCAATATGTATTCACTCATCACGAATTAATTTTCTCCTTCCATTTACCTGTAAGGTTAATCTCTCGCTGTTCAAATACATACTAATTGCTCCTTTCCCTAAGTCGTACATGATAATTTAAAGCAACTCCCAGTCCTAGACCCAGTAAAATACTTATTCCACAGTATTTCAGATATTGGTACCAGCCAATAGAAAAAGTACAGTAGAAATTCCTTGTTCTAGATCAAGTTTCCGAAGAGTTTATTACCAAATACTCTGTCTGCGAAGCAGCTGTCGCTCCACCACTGCTCTTCGTGCAGCACACAATAACATGCAACGAGGAAAGCTTTTATTTAGAGTAAGACCGGCAGCGCTCGAATAAGAACCCTGGGGCTGTTCCCATGCAAAGTGCGGGCCGCTCCAGACTTATTTTTTATATTCACCTTATTTATCATTCTTCGCTGTTTCAACCTTTTGTCCCAGTGTCCAGCAGACTTGGACACCAGCTCGGGCTTGTATTTTTTGCTCGTTTGCATAGCTTTATTTTAGTGAGCGAGGTGTAACAGTGAGATGATTCAGCTCCAGTTCTGAGCTGATAGATGAACTTAATGATACACTGAAGGAGGGCCTCAAATCGGTTCATTCCGTGGGCATAGGTTCCGATTTTTTTTGTGGATGCTTTGTAAATGCCAGGCTTTGCTGGGCATGTGAGAGAGTGACATCGATTCGTAGGCTTTCCTAGTATGCTGCTCGTATGTATAATTACCAAGAGCAAACGTATACTTAATGCAATCTATGATACTCGAATAATCAAATGATTTCACGGCGTAACAACACATTCCATGAAATTTTTTGAGCTTATCATCTCCATTTTCCAATTTTAAAAACAGCAATGACAATTGGACTTTCCATGGAACGCGTTTGCGTGTTTTCAATCATTAAACAATGATTCAACTAAAATAATGTATTTGGCAGTATAAGGAGTATGGAGAGTGAAGTATTTCATTTAATATTTTGCTTAAACATCCCTTTTATTGACTATTTTAATTTCATATGACGAGTACATAAAGTTCTCAAAAAAGCTTTCGTGAGCAGCACGAATCATTTATCTTAATTTTATGAGGATTATTTTAAATTTTGATGAACAAAAATATTTCAAGCGTGATTCCAGGGCTAGATAATACAAATTCCATTGAACATTCCCTTCATCCCTATCATGTTCAGATGAAAAGACTGTGAAAGAATGTTTTAATTTTTTAGTAGTATTGTGCACCGACTCATGCCATCTAATTCTAGGAAATATGCAAATAACGAAAAGGAAATTATAGATTATACTAAAAAATCTGTCGAATCCTCCCACGATGGTGGATTCTGATATATTCAAATGAGAGACCAAATAAATTGAGCATAAATATTCAATGTTTTCTCTCTGTTTTCATACATCACTTCGAAGCTAAGTGAGGCCTTAAAATAAAAAAATACAGTAGATACTGTGAAATGAAATCGAGTGTTCACTGGTAGAGTTTTTTTATTTATGACCATTTAAATGGTAGCCATAAATATTCTATGATTATTTTCGTGAACAGTTTCCTGTCATTGTATGCCGTGCCCATTTCAAAACCAAAAAAGTTCAATATTATTGATTCAACAAAGAAATGAATTAGACTAAGGGTTCCCTGGAGAACTTTCTAATTTTGTCTCATATTCAAATGAGAGGCATTAGCAACTGGCAGTAATTTTCCTCATTGGTTTCCTGGGTTCCCATACCATGTCTCAAAATCTCCATGCAGATGTAAGGAGTTCCTGCGCATGTAGCAGACATCGTGTAGCGCTAGGGGCAGCTTCGGTGGGTTCGATAATTTACCATGACGCACCAATTGACATAATAAGGTAATGTATACGGTGGCCGTTCGCCGTGTGTTCTTCCAATTGTAATGTCGCACCATCATAGTTGGATGCGCACCATCACTGTCTATATAATGGAGATTGTGTGAAGACACGATAGTAGCGCGAAAACCTGTAGGGAAATGCACATTAATATGCTATTTGAGAAGGAACTGAGTGGAAATTTTTTCTTATGTTCTTACTCACGATAACTACAGGATTTCAATTCTGCATGGAAACGCTCATTTTTTCTGGGAAAAAACGAAAACCAACTTGTTATCGTTTTTCTGGTTGATAAGGCTAAAGTGAATTGTTGTGTTGACATACGTACCAACTAGTCGTCGTGCAAGAGATAGCGTATTTCAGTTATTGTTACACCAATGACAATTATGCTATAATATACACAGATTTATTCATAATATTACATTTACAAGAGGTAAATCTAAATACAATAATATTGGAATGGCTAAACAGAAACTATTTTCTTATTATTATGTAGGTTCAGATAAATACAGAAAGTTTTTTACTACTGATTCTAGTGTTAGACCAACCTATTCCATCAAAATTATTCACTTCGACAAAATTTGTTTCTTTCAACATTCGTCTCGCCGAAACAAAACACAGCCTGCCTTTGTTGCTCAGCTCCTTTACACGCGGGAGAAAGACGAGCATCTCTCCCGAAAACCTCGGCAGACAGAAACAGACACCTGTCGCTGGTCAGTAGAATTCGTGTTCTGTGCGATTGAACAAGAACCGAACATGTGTTTTGCAGGACACGCTGAACAATGTCCTAGTAACGTGCCTCTACAACAGGTACCTCTGAGGTACCAATAACTGAAGGACACCGACTCTTTTCCTAATTTGTTCAGATAATAGGACAATTTATGGCTACAATGAAATACTATGTGGTTTTCTTGTGTTCCTAGGGAATACTGTCATTCCTAGGTAATTACTCAATGTGCAGCACATATTTGCATGGAGACCCTTTCCGTTTGTGAAGGATTTTGTTATCTATGAAATGATAAAATCATGCAGCAGTGAATAGCATTAATTATTTGATTTCATGTATTGTTTAAATGTATAATACTTCAGTGGTAACGACTCCACTTAACAATAAACGCTTCATCTTCCTGCGAGATCGAGAAAGTGAAACGGGTAATAATTTTTGCCCAATTTACGTACTCGTCAGTTATGCTTGCACATACGTACAGTATACATGTAGTTCTGAAATTTCTTCCTCCAATTAAATCAAATGCCTGAGTAGGATAATGAGTTTCAGTACTGATACACAGGCATGGGTTAACATTTTTTATGCGTATAAGTTTTCAATCAATGAGAATTTTTCCTTACACTAATTTTATACTTTACGAAGTGGATAAGTTCTACTTGCATTGAAGATCTATCAGCTACAAACATCTACTCTAGACAAAAATTAACTCACCGCAAAGATTTATTCAAGTCGATGATCTACCCACTACAAATAACATCTACTCAATTTACATTACGAGGTACCTACATTTGCTTCAGCACTAACAATTGAGCTCAGCACTCCTGAAGTTCCACAGTAGAGCAGAGTACTGAAGAGCATCAATTGCGATGTACAGTTCCACATACAACACGTCACAGTGAAGCTCTCTGCCTCATAACACAATGCGATTACAATCAATAAAAGTAAGGTACTTCTCATGCAAGGATATGGGGACACGGAGGAGGTTCATTCCCACCTGCCACTTGCAGGACGCCTCATGATACTCCAATATGAGTAAGAATAAATGAATTGGAGCATATACATACTCTGACGGAATAAATTACACATACTTTCACTGGTCTGACGCTCGGGCCTGGCTTCATAGAGATATGATGCAGAAACTTAATTTACAATAAACTGAAATTACAAAAATAGCTTTAAAATATTTTTTCTAAAATTAAATTTTAAGTAATGTTCTATTTTTCAGCTTCCTTGTTGCAGGTTCAGACGCTCGGGTAAGTGCTCAATTTACGTGTTGCAATGATCACATTCTGTCGTGTTGCATGTTGCGTGTATGCCACACCTGGCCACACTTCGTCGCCTAGAACATACAAAATATATCGGCTAAAATAACTGAGACTTTAAAATGCTATAAATAAACCTTGTAAGAATCAACTTGTGAATCATCACCAGCTTGGTCGACTGGTGAGCGAGTCTGCTTTCGAGCGGGAAGACCCGGGTTCGAATCCCGCTGCCGACATGGTTGACGCGGCTAGAAATACGGCATGGGACTTGGGTAAAACAACCGAATAATTATCGAAGTAATTATCCGACCCAAGAATGGGCCAGAAGGTTCGTTCCTATAGCCTCATTCTATTCTATTCTATTCTATCTTGGCAATGCTACAACTAACCTGAGAGTAAAAGTAACTGACTTCAGCTTGATATTGCTTCCTACCAATCATACTAAAACTAGGACTAGATAGTAACACTGTATATTGAATAGTGACAAAGAGTCACGATTTATCAAAAATTCAGACTCTTCCTGATTTTACCGTATAATGGTTTTCGGATGCCAGCCAATATGGCTACCAGCTTCTTATAAATGCCCAAAAACATTTCATTCTCCTTTAAATTATTGCTCAGTAGTAAATAATTCTGTCATTATTTTTCATAATGCCCCACCAGTTGGCACTCATATTTGCCCTTTTAACATCCCTCAGCGGATGCCTGAAATTTATTCACTATTTTTATCGCTTCTCGACAGTCAAAGTTTGAAGTGGAGCTTGGAACAAGTCCGTGAGAACCTACCCTTTTTTATTCTTTTTTCCATATTACAGCGAGCTGGCGCGTGAAGCCGTCTATGCTAAGACGGCAGAGCGCGTCTAATTGACAGGTTCCTTTTATTTATATAGACGGCGGTGCCGGGCAAATGTGTGCCCCTATTTTAGGTGAGTTACAGCTCTGGACCATTTAGCTCTCCAGTCTCGCCAACTATTGAGTCATGATAAAAATATCCTCGTGTCCACGGTACGTTTAGTTTTAAGACAGAAAAATCGCATAACACTTATTGATCTGGGACTCTGATACAGTAAAAAGTGGATACGTAAATTGTACACCCAGTCTGCTGTGCTCAATAATTTTCGTTCAAATTCTGTTTTGTCTCATGAAACCAGTGGAAAAACAATGGAACATATGAAAAACATTCTTGCCAAAATCATAAGATGGATTGTAGTCTAATTAACAGAAAACTGAAACTGATGATGGAAATTTCGCTTTATGGCTCGTTCATGCCAAAGGTTTTTATGCGTTTGCAGCCTTGCGGCATGAGGACGTGTAACATACGTGCATCTAGTCCAATCTACGCATCAGTTCGTACAACATACGTGTATCTACTCCAATCTGTGCATCAGTTCGTACAACATACGTGTATCTACTCCAATCTGTGCATCAATATGTGCAACATACGTGTACTTACTGCACCCTACGTATCAGTCCGTGCAACATGCGCCTACCTACTGCATCCTACGCAACAGAACGCGTCATAAATATCCAGAACTACTTTTTGTGCAGTATTTTGAAACTGCATTTTAAGAGTGAGTATACCTAACGTATGTACATTTTACAGTACAGAATGCAAAGTTTACCGTAAAAGGTTGAAATCAAATTAAATATTTATTGCTAAATAGTATCAAATTTATAGTTTTACAAATTTCTCTTGGTACCAAGATGCTATACGAGTATAATCGCCAGCAAAATAAAAAAAATGTGAATATTCTGCATTGATGTGCCTACTTCCCTTTTTATTCCAGTTTCATTGCTAGACAGTAAAAAACTATGAAAACAACCTTGAAAATCCAGCTCAGTTTATCCAAGCTTCGAACATTTTTCTCAACAAGCGATGTTAAAAGCAGTGACAAATTCAAGACCTGTTGAATCTGATAACGTCAAGGTGCTGCTATAATAAGATTTAAATTTTTTCAATAAAAAATGAATAAATGTCATGTGTCCGCAGCCAAAAAACCTAAGTTCCTGGAACGCAAAACTCATCTGCATTCCTCATGCCATGTCGCATGGTAGAAAAAATTTGCAAATGTAAATTACGTTCCAATTTTTTATTTGGCAGTACTGAATGAAATTACTATGTCAGTCTGCCAAGATACGGCACTGTGTCCTTGGAGTAACAACAGCACTAGATCTGTCACAGTGCTGTAGCATTGAAGTAACTTTAACACTAAATTAATCTAAAAATATGAGCCGCACTCTCAGAGACAATCTGTCGTGCTATTCAATTCACGGGAGCAATTCACTGCAGAAAATGCTTTAGAAAAAGCTTCACTCTAGAATGTTGCATTCAAAGAGAATGTCCCAATCTAGAAGAGGGTCTTACTAAGAATAATATGCAATCCCTATATAATTTTTCATTCTAAGAAAGTACCTCGCTCTAGAAATGTATTGGTCATTATAAAAGATCTTCATTCTTAAAGTATTTCACGCTAGAAGTGTATTTTTAATTAACAGGGGGTTTCATTCTGAAAGCACATTCACTGTCTAGAATGTATGATTTTCGAAAAATGAGTATGCAACAAAAGTTCTTACCTTAACGAATTATGCTAATGTGTAAAATATAGTTGAAAATAGACATTTTAGAAATGAAAACATTTTTCTAGCATACAAGAAAGTATGAATAGCTTTCAAGTGTGCCAAAGCTTGAAACTGAACATTATTTTGTGTTCGCATTTTTTAAGTTGGGTGACTAAATCTCTAACAAACACACGACAAGCCATGTTTTCAAACACAATTTCTAAATTAAATGGAATCCAAAAAAATATGCAATATTAATTTATTTTTAAGTTATTATTTCAAAGCCATAAGTAAGACAATAATTTTGTAGATCACACAATGTACACAATATAATTTATACTTTGTTTTGAAAGTCGTTTATACAGAAACTACGTTTAACTGAATATTACGTTGGAGAAACTACAGATTCTCATCATGAATTCTCAAGCTCTCTAAGACTTATAAATATAAATTGACTTTACAATAAATGAAATGAATAAATTGACTTTACAATTTAAGATTTCTTGGTCGCAAACTTCAGTGGTTCACAAATTGTGGACATGAATGTGAAATGTACAAAAGTATTCGAGTTTTTTTTATATGAAGGTAAAGCTTTAAATACAATAAATATGAGTAAAAAAGCACGTTCAATTCATAAGATGTTTACATTTTAGTACAAATTATTGTAAGCTAGTATGCTCCCAACGAGTCGTCAATTGAGAAGTATGGTTTGAACGGCTTAAATTATATTATAGTTGAATGGTGCTCAACGTCCGCTTCGAAATCTCACTGGATGATCAAATCAATGTTCATTTATAACTCATTTTTGAGTGGCAGGAAGTCTAGTGATTAATTTCGCAACCGCAAACCGCATTCCATTGACAACGATGATAACTGTCTATCAAGTTCACTACAAGCAAAGTAATTTTCACATATTCTGTGAGAGAGCAAAATATAAGAGATATTTCCATGAATAATTAATGTTTATTTACAGGCCCAAATATATCAATGGAAGCATTCATTCACACTAATTAATAGATAGTACCTCAGCAAGCTACCTTGCATTCCTATCGCTAATTTCATATCAAAGGAAACCCAGAGTCGCTCAACAAGATAGATCTAACCTTTGGTTCTAAACAAGGTCTCCTCTAAGAAAATGGACGTTTATAGAGCATAATCATAAGTCCCATTTAATGCAGTTCCCATCTCCTGAATGGGACAAAAGGCCCTCTCGTGGGTGGCAGTGACGGGACAGCCCCGAGGACATGTTCAGTGGTCAAGAGTGAGCGGCCAAGAAGGTGGAAGAAGCTGCCTCCGGTCTCTAGTATTGTGAGAGCCTCATAAAAAGAAGAAAAGGACCAGCCAACCCTAAGGGGAACCGTGCGCTCCAAAGTGCCCAATAAAAAAGGAGCGAGCATATAATGGATCGCAGTCACTGAAGACACCGGGTGACCAAGGAGCCCCGGGAGGGTCAAAGGTGCTCTGGGAGGTGTGCAGGGGCGGAGCTCCTTAGGGGATCCGTGATGTAGCTTTAAGTCCGGCACACAGCTACAGTTTTTTTTCTTTCAGTCTGTGAGAACTAAGCGACACGTTTTTTGGTGCGAGAGACTCCACGAGCGCGCTTCGTTTGAGGGAATCGAGCGTGCCAAAGTAGGAGGGGACGTCAGCAGACCCAATTTGGCCACGCATCAATGTTCGTCGCAGCAAACTTTAGAAAAAAGGTCTTGAATATTTAGCAACACTTCTTGTTTCTTATAATAGGAAAACTAAATTAATTCAAAGGGACTTATACAAATCAGGGGATTCAAGTACTTCTGGGGATTCAAGTACATATGAGGATAATATTTTTTTCCAATCATGCATCGAAATCATACGATAACGGAGTTGGCACCTTCTGTACAGGTAAGATTGGGTTTTGGGCCTCAAACTTCATAGAATCACAAAAATGATTGTGAAGAAAAATGGTTGTGGCAAACCAAAGACTAGTTTTACTTGAGAATTATAAAAAATCCTCAGAAGGAATCGGCATTTACATTAACTTTTCCGATTCGAACTAATCATTGTTGATGCATGAAGGTAATTATAACTTTACAATACCCAAGTCAATATTTCCGAAAAAGAAAAGAAAATATACTTGTAAAGTACCCGATGTTCTGACAGTTCTGAATTACTTAAGCAGTGCAGTTCCGATCATTACAACTATATGAATAATTATAATAATAATAATAACTAATATAAGAAATATTGTAAATATCACATGTAAATTAAATGTCAGAAGAATGAAAGGCATAAGAATTAATAGAAGTATGACAAGTATGGGAAATATGAAAGTACATGCAAGGAGTATGAGAAGTTAATAGGTTATATGATACATTTCATAGAAATGTTTATTTAGAGTGTACTTCCCCAAGGATTAATAATATATTTTACACAGAAATATTTCAAGTCTAAGTGAGCGTTTACATGAACCCATTTCTGCTATTTTACGGTATTTATACATAATTACAATTCAGAAATCAAATTATATCAATATCTCTTAAGTGTTTGTCCAGGTTCCAGAGCTAAGAAAGTTTTTATTCTACACCCCAGTGTACATCTTCTCAAGTTGTGAGCCGTGATATTAACAGAGCAAGATAAAGACGAACACTCTTTTATTACATTGTGATGCAAAATCCGTGCCAGTTCTACTTAAATGAACAAGAGCCAATGGCAAATAAAGGTGGGATGGGTGGAATGGGGTATGTTCTAGGATTAGTTACAATACATGAAAACTTTTATTGAAACTCGAGGGTTTTGTATCAGTCCTTGTTCTGGATATTCAAATGTATGTGAAGGTAATTATAGTAATTAGTCGAATATCATTATCTCAAGCTTGACCTAGTTTGGCGTCTTGGATACGATTGATAGCTTTAAAATTTGACTTATTATTTCATGTGCATTCATTTCAAATGTTGGTGCTGAGAAAACATTGTACTATATGAGACTTGCTTAAAATTTTCAAATCATTCACTGTTAAAAACAATATTTTCTTTCCGTTTTTGTTTAATTTAAATTCGCAGAGCTACTATTCATAAATGCAGGAAAGTATACACATATTCATTTATTTAAACAAACATCATCACACGACAGTATTTACTTTCAAACAAAATCTCATTCGGGATTTTAAATAATAATTATTTTCAAGCACTGAAAAAATTTAGCGATAGTGGGTATATTTCAGATCACTTAAGAAGAAACAATCTCCACTGTAAGAAATAAGGTGTAAATCAAAATCAGCCCACAAAATAATCAAGCCCTAGACCGTGAGAACCAGGGCCCATAGTACGGACAAGATTTTGTCCATATAGAGAACACCTCTGCTCGACTTATGGCTCTATTGTTCTCTTGCAGGACCCAGAAACTCTGTTTTGCTTCAGTTTAACAAGAAATGACTTCCTTGTTCGAAAAATTCTGGAAAGCCTTGACACTCGCGACTGTATTTCTGTTTTAACATACACTGTCTTTCACGGTATTTCACGTTAAATTGGGATTACTGAAGTTATTCATGGCGGTTGTTGAAGCTTAACTTAATAGGTACATCAACGATTGCTGTACATGGGACCATATCAGTTCCCCTAATGAAAAATTAGTTCAGTTAAATGTAGAATTTAGGTTCTTAAATAATGCAATAACAATTATATTACTTTGCCCGTAACAATAAATTATGGTTCTTGTTATTTTACACTTCAAAAAATTAGACGTTCAACTGATATTTGGGAGTTTTCACAAATGATGTTGTTTTCAAGCCGTTGGAAAAATGAGCCAGTGATGATTTTTCTTTGAGCCATTTCACACAGTTAGCCTAAGGGTTCACGGTTGTTACCTGGGTAACATCTATATAATGCTGCTGTTGTTGCAGTTGTTGGTGCGGCTGTTACTATAGTTGTTGCTGTTGTTGCCGTTGTTGTCGCCGTCGTTGTTGCCGCTGTTGCCGCTGTTCTTAACTGCCGCTTCCAGGAGCATCTGAAGTAACCGCTGCTGGACAACAGCGCGTTCATGAAGTGGTTTCCATCATGATGATCTTCAAGTCTAACTGCAATTCAAATGTCAACAACGACACTCAACATTTCTGAACAAGAACGAGTTTCTTTTCTCAGGCAAGATATGAGCTTGTTGACCCTGCGTCGCTCATTTGTAGACTAAAATAGAATTTTGTTGGGGCCAATAGTCGTTTCCTGGATGCTGACACTTTCCCACGATTCTTTGGAGCATGATGAAGAAAGTCCAGGTCTTGTCTGAAATCTTCGTTGACTAACTCGTGTTGCATGCAATAATGATCGTAAATATCAATCATCCGACTTTGAAAATCCCCAAACATAAGAAAAATATTCTGAACACTTCCGCCTGAGGAAGTGAAATCCAGAAAACTAGACCTGGAAAATCTCGGATGGACAAAAAAAGACCCAAGCACGCGGCCAAGACGCTTGGATTTAATGACGATTCAGAACGTGGTATTATCGAAGTCAGGCATGTTTGGCGACGGAATCATTATATTGGGCAGACGGGCATTACAGTGAAGCGGTCGGCGGTCGAGAGGCACCTCGGATACAATCGGTGTCTAGCAAAAGACTTGTTTCATAATCAGGTTCGCAGAGATTTATGCTTAAAATTGTCGGCAGCCTCGTGCGCAGCGGAGGAGTCCGAGAAGGTCCAATAGAAACTCTTAGAAGAATATAAACCTTGATGTTCTTATTGAATGATGAGTCGCTCGTGGAGATAGCCTTTTGATATATTATGAGGTCCCATTACGATGTTCATGAATAAAGCAAGCAGGACACACTAAAAATACGTGCGTTTTGATGCCTAGAGAGCAAGCGTATGGACGATGCTTGAAGGCCTTCACCTTTCTGACAAACTGACTCTAAGATGTAGTATTTGTTACATGAGGAAAGTTAACAATTAATATGCTCCCATTGTGAATTAAGTTTGAGAAGTATATGGTAATCTATGGCTTACATTTGTATTCACTATGGGTTCGGTGACTTTTGCAAAGCATGAGAACAATTACTTTTTATACCGAGGAACACGGTAAACGATAGTTATTTCAAAGATAATAACTATGATTTATTGGATGCACTTTCATTCCTTCACAACTTATGCAAATTTAATTTTCTAACTTTCCACAAAACTACTGAAATAAGTTGAGTCCCTTGGTCGTTCAAATCTGCATTATCATGCTTAAAAATTAACACTAAGGATCTTTTCTCAATGTTTGTTCAGAATATTAACCCTATTTCTACGGCACGTGCTGTGCAATGTCGTGCCTGTGAACACAAGCTCAGACGAAAAAATACATGCAAGATAGTGAATTTACATAAATAATATGATGTTATTGATATTGTTCGTCACCCTTGGGAAATTTCTAATATAAAGCTTTCGCTACTCTCTCTATCCTCTTATGAAACACTCGCTAATCTCCCACATTGTCTTATGGAACTTTCCCTCTATCCTCTTATGAAACACCCACTACTCTCCCACATTGTCTCATGGAACTTTCCCTCTATCCTCTTATGAAACACTCACTGCTTTCCCACATTGTCTCATGGAACTTTCCCTCTATCCTCTTATGTAACACTCACTACTCTCCCACATTGTCTTATGGAACTTTCCCACTATCCTCTTATGAAACACTCACTACTCTCCCACATTATCTAATGGAACTCTCCCTCTTTCTTCTTAT
>VCRD01000088.1:245069-293404 GCA_006783055.1 Trinorchestia longiramus
CTCCCACATTGTCTAATGGAACTCCCTCTTTCTTCTTATGAAACACTCACTACTCTCCCACATTGTCTAATGGAACTCTCCCTCTTTCTTCTTATGAAACACTCGCTACTCTCCCACATTTTCTAATGGAACTCTCGCTACTCTCTTCGAAACATTCCACGAAGGAAAGCGCTGAACATTGAATGTATCGCCCATCACTTACATGGCAAGTTACCTATTCCAAGTCCTAGAAAATCTACTACTGGTCACGAGGCGATTACGAAGATAACCTCTGGATGCCTCAGCAGCGCCTCCGCAGACGAGGCTGCTTTGCGTACCGGAGCAGGAGATGAACACCAAAATCTTGCCATCGCAGGGTTTCTATGCAAACGTTTTTCTTATGAGGAGCCTTTTCCAGAAGATGGGAGTAACAGAATTGAGTGGTTTTGTTAAAAGAAGCTGTTTTCTGTAGGTTTGGGTTCATGCTGCGCCCATAATGGATTACACGCGATTTATGCATATTTCAGTACACTTTTCACGGTCGTCTTTAAGTTGCGCACAAGTACTCAATTTTGCAACCCAGCCTCGTAAACTTAGTCATTTGCAAATTAAAATTAAAATTGTAATTAATTTTTCATTCACTGCAGCCATTAGTACTCAAAATAACAGTAAATTAAAGTTATAAATTCATTTATTGCAGCATTTTATGTCATTTCTGTCATTCTTTGAAAAGTGGTTCGTTTTGCTCACTGCAATCTTAACAATACTCGACTATATCTTTTCTGTATTGGAAAATTGTAGCATTTTCATATACCACATGAGTGATGTTAAGAGGATTTATGTACTGTAAAAGTTTTGAGAACAACGAAAATGCAGAGTAACGCAGAGTGGTAACTAGGATTAGTAATTCTGGGTAATCCACTAGTGTAATTACAGCCCAGAGTAACCCATGTAACGCCGATTGCAGGAAGATGCAATAAACAAGCGTTTCTGCATTATTATTTTGCTAAAATTAGTTAATAAGTAAATTAATACATTGTGCATCATTAGCTATTTGGTCACAGTAGGTAGTATGCACCACTATCTATCTTCATATATGTATGGCAGTCAAAATCAGCCCGAACTTGTACATATCATATTGAAGTGTAATTCAGGCTAAAATATTTCACATGTAAAGGTTCACAAAACTGAGTTATTGTATTATGAAAATTAATCAAGTACTCTCATCTCTGAGTGAAGTCATATGACTGAAGGTGAATGAAACTTATCCAAACTGTACCACGCTACATGAAGCTAGACCAAGTTATACGATTCTCGACAGAATTAGACCACTTAACATCACACAGTAAAATAGATCAAGCTAGACTGGGCTGATCAGAGCTAAACAAAGCAATATTACGCAGTATGCCTGACTAAGTTAAACCAGGCTGGACAAAACTAGACCAAGCAACAGCACACCGTATGCCAGACCAAGATATACAGAGCTGGTCTGAGCTAGACAAAGCAATAGTACGCAGTATGCCTGACTAAGTTAAACAAGGCTGGACAAAACTAGACCAAGCAACAGCACACCGTATGCCAGACCAAGGTACACCGAGCTGGTTTGAGCTACATAGACTGAGATGAGTGGCGTGCTGCCGCGGCTTCGTGTTGGTATTCAGCGCGGCTGTCATCAGTGCGGTGACATCACCTCTCCGTGGGGGTCGCAGCGGGGCACCCGCCCCCTCAAATCCCCCTTGACCAACGTGCCTCTAATCACCAATATTCTACTCAGCTTTGACTCGAGGCAGTGACCAATATTCTGCTCAGCTTTGACTATAAATATGGAGGACAAAAACTATTGAGTGTTTTGAAATTTTATAATCATCACTGTTCTGAAAATCAACTGAAAAATATATTGTCTCTGGACTGCAAAATCTTTTGCATCCTCAGCTGTTCATTGAACGTCATGTTCTGAATAGCGTACTGTTATGTGAGAATGGCAACTATGAAATTGCTTCTGTAGTTTTAATTGCTGCAGAGTTACAAAACAATCGTAATTCTATATTCCTGCCACTTTAATAGCGCTAGTTTTTGAACAACTAGTAGCCATAGTTGATATCTAACGTTTGTAGAGCATCTAAAACAGACTTTCATTTTATACTCTAAAACTTTGGAAAATTTTCCTCGCGCTTGAATTTTTAGATACCCCTCGTCACGTCGTCAAAACTCACGTCACGTCAAAGTTTTGATAACATTATCATCAAAACTGTCGTCATCAAACTCTCGTCGTTAAAAATGAAAAGAACGCCAGGCATTTATGACTTGAATAATAGAAGCGTTTTTTATGCAAGGAAAACCCTTCTCTGGAAAATTTTCGCCTCTTTTTCCAGCACACATTCATTCCAAATACGTCGTCATCGCAAGCTGTTGTTCTAAAGTTCAAATTAATATTACTGATTTCACGTTCACACTCAAACGAATTTCACTGAGGTGTTTGAGTTCAACACAAAATTACGTTCAAGCGAGGGGTATTAAAAAATCTATTAATACTGGTAAATCTTAGATTTCACCATGGCAATGTGTTAATTCTACAAATTTTGACATATAGGTGCGTTTGAAAATTAGCTTTTACGTAACCTAGCGTGTACTCATGCAACACGTATAGGCATGTCGAAACTATTCACAAATTTATTTATTGGAGTGCACCTGTGTGCTGCAGATATGAGGTGTTGCTACATGCTAGAATGTGTTGTACAATTTTAAGGGATGACCAAGCATGATGAAAAGGGTTTGTAGTAAAAATATCGAGTAACAGTTTCAATCCTTTCATAATTTTTTACACCCAGCTATTACCTACTTCAGAGCCGTAACACGTGAATTAGCTTATCTCATTAGAATAATACCCCTTAGTAGCTATGTAAAATGTTAAGATTCCGGACATACTATGTAGTTCATGAAGAAATCAGCAACACCTCTTCAAAAATACTGAATGAATTTAGTTTGCTCAGCTGTGCTCACCTCCACAACTTCACGGTCAGTTCAGTTAATATAGCCTGATCGATGCCATTCTTCTGCTTATAATCTAATAAACACGCATGCACATAAATTCCTTACTCATGTCGTCAATAATTTTATACCCTATCTTTATCGAAGTAATTGCCTTAGATTTTTGTTCTTCAAAATTTGCAACGATGTTGATAAGAATACTGGAGAGTGAAAATACAGGCACCAAAATTTCTTCACAGAGAAAAAATGTCCCAAGTACACTTTTACAAGCGCATAAAGGACATTAAAGTATTTTAATGAGTTCAGTGCCTGTTAAGGGCTTTTAAAGTCGGCCTTTAACGCCTATTTCGTCGTATTAATTGAATAACCATCTCCAAGAAATCGTGCTCGAGCTGCATGTTCGCGAGAGTCTTTTCACAAACACAAGAAGTCGTCAGGTCATTGTTATGAGATGACGTTCCAGATAAGGTCTGAAAAATCATGGCTACCTCACAACTGCTGTGTGCGTACCAGGCATGCAAAGAAAAGTTGTCTACCACCGTCGCTCAAGCCTTTCCTCTCAGTCCGTTCTTCTTAAAGAAAGATAAATGATCTCGGTGAGAATATCGTTAGATTACTTCATTGTGCTGTATCTCAGGTTCTCGGGTGCTTAGATTTTTTGCACCGTGATTCTATATTGTTGTGAGGCTAAACATTCGAAATTTAGCTCATAATTGAGCTGTGGCGGTGATTGCTGAAACGAACGGATGAGCTGCGCGAGGTGGGACGATGATGCGTCACATTTTGCGTGCTTCAAAAGAAGATCTGCTCAAAAGAAAATTACTGAAATTGTGTTGGTATTAGCTTATCTGATCTCTAAATCTGGTGACTGGCCCAATGAGGGCATTTCTAGGACGACTTACTCTCTCTCTCTCTCTCCTGCTCTCTTTCTAATTTACTATTCTAGTTTCCAGCGCAGTTTTAGCAGCTTTTCACCTTGCATGTTAGGATAATCCAAAAGGTTATGTCATAACACAATCGAACCTCCCCAAGAAAGTCATTTATTTTCAAAACAAATATTGTTGAATGTCTTTTCAATGAGGCTTATGATTTTTATTTGCTTTGAATATGAGTCTTCATGCAACGACGAATATTCGCATTACTAGTTTTTATGTATATGACCCGATTACGTCATATTAGGTTATAAATTTGCTGCCGAGGATGTACAATACAAACATAAGTTCTTTGGGTAACCCTACATACTTTGAAGAAAGAGACAGCACGTTCACAATTATTGTTGATTGTAAATTTACAGCTACATTGATTTAATACAGTCATAATTTTTACGGCAATAATATCTGATGTGAAAGACTGAAATGGACACTCCCCGGATCCATTGTCATCTATCTTTACTCTAGACCAGCTATGAATAATTTCATACGCACAAACGTTGTCTTCATTCACTAATTCTGATTTTGGGTACTTTACATCAGACATGGAAACAGTGTACGCTTCGTTTACTCGATGACCTCTCGAAAATAAAAAAGTTCATGTGGAATTCTAATTTTAATTCCTTCCCATGCTAATTCATACAATAAATGCTTTTCTAGAATTAATTCCCTTCATTTTATATCTTCAGCCGAATTCTAGTGATTTCATAAATTCAAAGTGAATATAGTATTTTCTTCTAACGAAAAATCAATTAAACTTCCAGGAATCATCGTAACGTGTGGTGTTGTAGTTTGCATCTGAGTCGGTGAAACTTAGATTTTACTTCGTAAACATGCTGTACATATTTTAGATAAACTGGGGCATTTTGAAAATAAGCATATACTTGACCTAGCGTGTGCTTTGGGAAAGGTCATGTGTACTTGTGTGCACATATTGAAAGATTCCAATTATTTATGTAGGTCATATCACGGTGCACCTACATGGTTGAAGTCCCTTTTATAACACTTCTAATCTCTGCATAATATAGCTCATGAACGGTTCATAGCTCAGATATTTTTCCTTATCGTAGAACATAGTTTCAAAATCAAGTCCGTCCACCAGCGTCATTAATTAGATACTTGATCCCTCATTCATGCTCGGTATGCATCTCAAGTCGCCAAGTGTCACTGGCGTGTTGATCAGTCTTGGTACTGCGTACAGATAGCTACCTTCGTCGACCACTTGACTGCATGTCTAGCATACTTTCAAGTCTAGCCAATTTTGCCGACCTCCTGCGACTGGGGACGAGTCTTCTTTGGCAGGTGTCTGATTCTGAATCACTGTAATCTGAGATAAGAAAGTCGAATTATCGAGACCAGTTCGAGGCTTATGAACTGTCGCTAATCTCAAATTGAAATTGTTGTCATTTTAGCAGTAACAATATAGAATTGAAATGTTAGCTTTGATTTGCAGTCTAACGATTTTTGACTTAGAACTTTTTATTTTAGCTAAGGAATCTAGTGACTCGCTTAAGACAAATGATGGTCATGGCTGCTCTTGTTTGAATAATGATCAGTATTGATCATACGATAGAGCAGCAAATTAGGAAAAAAAACGTAAGAGTCCAAACATGTTGTCGAATAAAGAAAAAAAGAAACTTTGTTGTCAATCAAGCGTGTTGTCAGTTACAACACACACACATACATTGGGTTTTAAATTCACAATGCTAACATCTTAAGACTAGCGAAGACGCTCCCAGCGATTATTCCCGTTCTTGTGTTGTGATGTACGCTAAAGGTGAGTGGGGATATGTAGAGATGAGCTGAAAGTTTGAGGAAGTAACCAGCTCATCAGTCAGTCTCCCTCATCTCCTGTGTCACTAACAGAAGAAATCCGAGTGATTCGTGGAGACTCAAACCAGGGACTGAGCAACATACGCACTGTCACTAAGCACTCGACTGCAGTGGAAGCAAATCAAGCGATTACAGTGGAAGTAAGCACGAGCTTTACATATCCTTTGTGGACTTATCTGAATAATATTATTGTGTAAGACACTTTTTTGTTAACAGTGAACGCAATGATGCACAGAATTAAAGCTAGGACAATATTAAAGACGGTGAAGACAATTTATTTGCTATTCTGCTATGAATCAATGGCAAAATTCTTACTTTCGAAGAATCTGAGTCACTTAATCATCATCACCTCACCCGATGAAATTAAATTCTCAATCGACATTTGATCGATACTTTTTGTTGTGAGACCAAGTCAAAAAGTTTATTCATTGCGGCCAGAGAATGGCCTCAGGATGACACCTCATGAAACTTTTGTCCTCGTTCCAGGAATTGCGGTCACTTTTGTTCTAATTTTATTCTCAGGTTCCAGATGAGGCCAAAAAATCTTGATGCCTTTCCTACAACAAAGTGACTTCACTTTTTGTCGAGACTTCTCGTCTGATCTCGTTAGCAAGGCCATGATATGCTGTACACATCTTGACGAGTGCCTTTTTAGTGAGTGTTAAATGAACTAGTTAATTAACCAATGTTATTCATACCCGGATGTAAGAGAAATTATTTAGTTAAGTTTAAATCTTCCTTAAATCGAAATCTTCATCGCGGGTGTCGCACCGATGAAAATTTCTCTATACAAAAATATTTTTTTCAAATTTTTAATGTTCTCAGAAAGAGTTTTGACATTGTGAACTTTTATTGCGTTACTACAAGGAATTCAATTCGAGCCACTGACAAGAGGAAATAATCTCTTATGAAAGTAAATGGGTGTTCACATTCGTAATTTCCATGTTCAATATCTTTACGCTTGCCCTCAGAAGGCAGCGCTTAGCTCCTATAGAATTATTCTGGAGAGAAGTTATTCAAAATGTTTGAACCTCGCTTAAGAATCTAATTCCTTGCAGGAAAACAGGCCAAAGAACCATGACTCCTTACTACTATGCATAATAATATAGTGAATGAGGTGAGGGATTCTTGGCATAAAGATTCGCACAAATATTGTAGGGTTTTCGTATCATAATCTAAATCTTCTCGTTTCGTCACACTAAAACCTCCTGAAGCGATATTTGTGCTGAATGATTAATTATAATTAGACGAAAACAAGCGAAATGAATTTTCAGGCACAAGTTTGTCACGTTTCTTTTTCTGATAACACGTAAAATCTCGAAATGTAGGACGATCTCCGGATGTCCATGATAATCGTCAGAAAAGTTGCGTAAAAAAAAACAATGGAAAAATAAAGACTAATTTCATACAGCCATTTGCGTAGGAGAAAAAATATCACATGGCACGCCGGAACCAAAACAAACACTCGGTTTTCGAACAATCATGCCAGTCAGAAGAGAAAATTGCCTGGAGAATCGTCAGGCTGTGTCGGAGACAATTACCCAAACTTTAGGCAACCATGGACCAGTCGTGTGCTATGGTAATTAAAATCGATGCTAAATTCGCCCCTTCATGTGGCCGTAAGTCACCAGCAGAGCCCAAATTAAGTCGCATATCCATGAGAAAATTCCAGCCAAGCCCGAAAGACGTTAGTGGACACACGAGGTCGTGATTTTAAGACTATCGTGACAGAAGTGAGGAGATGACATCTCTGGGTAATGGCTAAATAATTGCAGTGGGTCCACCCCAAGTGCGCTAACCATCCAATGGTCGCACTCTGTCACAGAGGTCGTCGTGTCTCTCAATTAGTCACGCCAGGCTTCCCATATTTGCCCGTGATCGACACGTTTCATTTGGTCAGTTTTCATTAATTCGTGTTAAGTTTTCAATTTAGCTGAAATTGAATGAACATTCTTTGGTTTCCTCTTCCACCTCGTATTGTGTTCTGCCTAACTGTGTGGTTGCTTTTGATATGCTTTAGGTTTAGGTAAGAATTTGACTATTCTTATTTTCAGAATTGGTTGCAGCTGAGTCTGTAAATACATTCTAACTTTGAACATTACCTGAAGCAGAAGGCTCTATGTTTATTTAGATCCTGTGGAAGTTCCTGTCGTGAAAACCAGTCTTCTTCTTGTCTTGCCCTAAGCATTTGAATGGTGACAAGTTTGGGACGGAAGTTGAGCGTCATTTAGTGTCGTGTGAGCATGCAATCCCTAGTATACTTGTGTTGTCTAACCATTGTCTACTTAAGGATCTTTACCTCGTAAATGTATGGATTTATTAATTTTTTAAGCTGTCCAACTGAGATAGAACACTAATATGAAATTTCATCACACCGTATTTTCTCCTTCTTCTTCTGATGTTCTCTTTTTTTATGAATCATTTGTACGTTCGACCACCTGAGTAATTCATAACTTGATCCCTGAAATAAGTTGCATTTCAAATAATGCGCGCATAAAAAGTTTACCTCAGTTCTTGTGATGGGAATAACGCCATGCAGCTTTCACCAATGCATTTCAAGTCGCACAGGTATGGGTATTCTCGTTTCATCGATAATAATATTTACTAATTAAAAACTACGAATTTCACTTCATTCGGATTGTTCTCATTAAATCTAATAGTAATAAACATGTTAGATTAGTACGAGAAATGAAGTTTTATATCTATAAACAACTCTTTGTACGTTTTTCTAAACAAAGAATGTAATTGTGTCCCATTTTGAACTCAACTTTTGGTAAAGCATTCTCGAATAGAACATGAAGGAAATACGATATTCATGGTCACTGAGTCCTTTAGGTAATGAGATGAATCGAGAATTATAATTCTCTTGAATCTGTGAACGCAGGAGAGGAGTAAGGTTAATAATTACCCACTCGGTTTGGAGAAAACCATGCACACGTCTCTAAAAAACGTCACTATTATTAAGGAAATGTAATGTTGAAAACTCTGCACCTAGAAATCCTTTTTTGATCTTCACAGTATCATGTGCTACTGAACATTTATTAATTTTAGAGGACAAAGATGAGTTTGTCAGCGTGTGTAGTCAAATGAAATGTTGAATTCAACTTAAGATTCTGCAGTCCCGACCGATCATTAACACGACTCCTCGAGAAATTCTAACTTTCTGTCAAAATTTCGCAACAACTGTCGATAATTAGAGACAATCGTCTTTGTGTCAAAGCCACGTTTTGGAGTCTTCAGAATTGGCGACAATGAAACAGACTCATTGAAGGCACGATTTAGCTTCCAATAGCACAGATGACCTCGAAGATATGGTGTTCAATTTTCCATGTAAAAAAATGATAAAATATCATACATCATCAAGTATAGGAACTTTGCTGCACATTTTTATTACATTTTTACATTTTTCAAGATATATCATTCAGTACAATTTTCCCGTGGGGATATTGTGAAAATAAAACGCAAAGTAAGAAAGTAATCAAGACACAAGGAGTAAACAAGATCAAAAATTGGTTTCTTGTTTCAACCAAGCACATTGAATTACGGTAGAGGCAAAATTATGAAAAAAGTACATTTTTAAGGTAAGAATATGAGTTGTCACCACGATCTCCTGAGTAACTTCAAGCCAGTACTTCATTCATTGTTTAAGTTTTTGTTAATCAAAGTAGAATGTACGACAATCGATCGAATTCACCATTAAGTCAATCACAAACTTTGAATGTGACAAACTAAGCTTGTGTACGCAATTAGAGTTTCGACTACGAAATAACGAAAGAAATAAAATTACCTCGAATTCATGCAAGTCTGAAAGAGCAATACTTTAATTGCATGCTCCATTGGCCGGCTACACCGATCCATCGGCCCTACGTCAAAGAGCAGCGAAATTCATTAAATTCAGAAGATAATTATAATGTAACTCTACTGTACTTAGGAAGGCTGTGTTTAGAGGCAGTCCTGCGAGTTTTAACAGTCATAAAAAAGAAAATATGAGCTCATTGATGCCAAAAGTATGTGGCGGTTGGGTTAGAGTTCACTGATTTTTCTTTTCCATGGACATACCTTTATACAAAAACGTGTTTTCATTTTATTTTGTTGGCTTAGAAGTTCTTGAACACAAATGTAACTCCTTAAGCTCATTCGAGAGAGCAAACACGAGAGCAAGGAGAAGGAAGCTCTGCTTTACGGAATAAAGTCTTTTATTTGTTAGTTCCACTGGGCATTTTTAGAAAAAGGATTACATTTCTCCCCCGAACTATTACTGTTATTGCATAGCAGGATATTTTTTCCAGTCCTGCAGCCAAGACTGTTGAGTATGCCTCTAATTTATTTGAGATGGAGCCATGCAGACAACTTTTCACTAACGCCTTCCAACTCAACGCATGGAAAAAGAAACACGTAGAGCATGAATAGAACTGTTTGTTTTTAAATATATTTAAAAACTTCCTCAGCTTGTACTGTTGGATATAGCGGATTTTTTTCTTGCCCAAGCTGTATTGTGTTTGCAAAAATTCAAAAATTATTTCATAGCACGATAGGACTAGAATGAACTCAGCTGCTGAAAAGACGTAAATGACATAATATGTCTTCTACATCACTATGCAGTGATTTAGCATGACTTCCGTCATGTTCAATCAAGTAAACGTCAACTTTTAATGCAACTTCACCAGGTCAAAGAACTTGAAGTCAGGAAAAAAACATGCACGTAACCAGGCATATTATGAACAATAATAAAAAATTTAGTTATTTTCTAACTATTTTCTTCTTTGTCTGTAGACTAGACCGACTACTGCTCTACCGATGCAATGCATCAAATTCCCCTAGACATGCAGTATTGGAATAACTGTCGCTGATACTGAAAATGTTCAAACACATTCCAAGTTTTTATGGATTTCTTGGTTGCCTTCATCATTATAGCTGTTCAGACTTACCACAGGCTCTAGGATCCCGTAAAAAAATGAAGATAGTCAATAATGGATTCCAGACATATCATTTGCGTGCTACTCAAATTATGCATTAACTCGAGTGTGTTCTGAACCCTTAAGAAGCGTTCCATGCTCCATCCTTATCATGGAAGGCAATCCAATGCTCTTTGCTCATTGTACTTCTTTAAGGTCCCAGAATTGTCATCTGAAGTGACAATACCACTCAGAAACCGTCAACTATATGGCCTTTATATGCTATAATGATCATTCAATGAAGAATAAAGATTCTTTTGATCAAAAGTTAATATGTTGAATGTTTGAGCTCTCGTTTCCTAATCAAGAAATACTTATCTCATCTTCGAGCTCATTGGCTGTTATTTCCCATCGCCAAAAGTATAATTCAACGTTTTGCAATAAAGAAATCAAACACTCTATTCTGATTAAGTAAAAGAAGTAAAGATTAAATTTACAGTAAATAGTTTCACGTTATTCTGACAAGTCTACACCGTTTTATTCAGTAGTATTCCCGCTATTTACCGTAAATAAAACTTAGTTTAGAAAGCCCAAGTCTCAGTTAATAGATTTTAACATTTAATAAACGTTGGAATATTCAGTCCATCTAGTGGTCAACTAGTTACTATTATTTATTAAGACAATCCAGTGGTCAACTAGTTACTATTATTTGTTAAGACAATTCAGTGGTCAACAAGTTACTATTATTTATTAAGACAATCCAGTGGTCAACTAGTTACTATTATTTGTTAAGACAATCCAGTGGTCAACTAGTTACTATTATTTATTAAGACAATCCACTGGTCAACTAGTTACTATTATTTGTTAAGACAATCCAGTGGTCAACAAGTTACTATTATTTGTTAAGACAATTCAGTGGTCAACTAGTTACTATTATTTATTAAGACAATCCAGTGGTCAACTAGTTACTATTATTTGTTAAGACAATCCAGTGGTCAACAAGTTACTATTATTTGTTAAGACAATTCAGTGGTCAACTAGTTACTATTATTTGTTAAGACAATCCAGTGGTCAACTAGTCACTATTATTTCCTCTGACTTGGAAGAAAGGCATTGAGGAGGACAATCTAAGGGTATCCAATAGATATAATGTCTGGTTAACTGGTGAAATCGTAATTACTACTTGCAAGGCCTAGATCAATTAATTACTTGGTTCTTTGAAATATAACTCCATCGTTAGACCAGACAACACAATGCTGTTATTTATTATTAGTCGTATAAACTTGTACATTAGTAGGACACAAATTAAAGAACCCATAGCTCTCTTAATTGATGTAGTTCCTGCTAAATAGACAACCTGTTAACATCACTAGTAAATTAGTTCATAAAAAAGGTGATCATCGTTATTAAAAAAAATTATTTAACATATATTAAATTATTTAGGGTAATTAATTTACAGAATGAATACTTTTGTCTTGCCTCCGTTCAGCCGCCGCCGTCCGTTCCTGTGGCTGCCACGACACGCGTCCTGCATGCGTCTCATACCTCACTGCGTCTCATACCTCACTGCACCTCATACCTCACTGCACCTCATACCTCACTGCACCTCATACCTCACTGCGTCTCATACCTCACTGCACCTCATACCTCACTGCGTCTCATACCTCACTGCGTCTCAGTGTAAATGACATCTATTTAACTTAGTTTGTAATTTCTCTCTAAAATATCTATTGTTGCATCAACCATGATATTTCTTCATTACCCTTTTGACGCAGTTACCGTTATATTTGTGTTTCCTATTTTTATTATAAGTTCTATTTGGAAAAGAATTTCATGTGACTCATTATAGTTTCCACTAAAATTGTAACTGAATTTTTACTATTTTACTTTACTGTTCACTTGAAATAAATGACGTTATTTTGCTGAAACCAAAAGAAAGCGTACAGTTTACTATCAATTAAATATTACTTACACCCTTTACATTGTCAGTCAAAATATTGCTTTAAATATGTTCATAAAATATCAATCGGAAGAATTTATCTCTAGTAAATAAGTGATAGTAGCGTAATTAAAGGAAATGCTCCACCATGATGGGCAAAATGGATAATAACCGAAACGTCTATGCTTAATCTCTTCACTGTCCAATCTGATGCAAGAAATTCGGTCCATTTCTCTGGAAATTTTGGTCCCTCTTCCGAAAAGTTATTATAAAATATCTAGACGGTGACTTTGAAACCTGCCAATTGCTTCATTCACTTTTTGTCATATTGAATAGTTACAGTCCAAAAATTTTATTCTTAATTATTTTAATTCATGAGAATTGAACAAACCTTGCGTACGTAGCTCCTACAAGGCCTAAGTCATCGTGGTAGGATATCACTTTACCAAGCACACGTAGTAGTAGATTACGTCAAGCAGTTTTCAGCCAAATTCCCAAAAATTTGCGTGAGTTAAAACACTTGTTCTTTCCTACTTATCGTTATATTCAACCCTAGGTTACCATGTGACTACCAAAGAATGAGCCATCTATAATTTTTTGTCTTGATTTTGATGCCAGCTGCCAGTTAGTGAAGATCACGCTGTCAGCAAACCAGCTGCACAGCCCCGCTCACCGCCAAGGCTGCCAGTTAGAGCCTGCTTTGCTAACTGTCAGTTACCCAGCTGTCAGTCAGCACACGTCACGTCAACTGTCAGTTAGCAGCCAGTTGGTCACGGTGCTGCCATCCTCGCATGTCTGGAAGCAATTGGAGCACAGGCGTACATCAGGCTAACTGGAGATCGAAATTTCACATCGCCGCCCTTCGTTCATTGGCGCTCCTCAACAAAGAATCTAAGCCCAAACGGCATTCCCGACATCAGACTTGATATTTACTGGACAACTTTGAAGGAAGGAGAGGGGAGTGTTGCGCGACTGAGCCTGGATATTGAAGAGCACGCAACGCACGAATCTTCTGCGGAATTTCATACTTTGGATTGGCGATGGATCGTAAAGACAGCATCCTGAAACCAGCCATTCGAGGAGAGATCAGCAAAAAATACGGGCACAATTAGCCCGGGGAACGGCTCAAACTTGATAGCGACGATGATAAAGCCTTTCCCGATGCCTCGATGCTTAACTAAGGAATGCAGGAGCGCATCTTTGCGGGTCTCTGTTCTTCTCAATTCTGTACACCCCGGCTTATGAACCTGTTCCTCGGTCGTGTGCCCTTTAGCCAAATGTTTTCACCGACTCCCCTGGAATTTCTTCTTGCTAAATTTTGGGGATCGATAATTAAGTGATCGTCAGGATTTTTCGTTACAACTTTGAGTTGTTTGCCGAAGCTTATTATTTTTCCCTACCATTCAATGTGCACGGAATTTTCGCTTTGATTTCTAAATTGCTGAAAATTGTAAAATCTAATTTAATTTCTGGTCAAAGTCTTCTCACGTGACACAAAACCTCTTCCTGTTCGAGATTTTGTTGCTAACATGGAAGTGAGTATAAAAAGGCGTCAAGGTTTTCAAGAATAATCGTGCGTATAGCTTAAGATCATGATGAAAATTATAAGTGCTGCTTGACCAATTGTTTAAATCCTACCAGCATTACGGGTTACAATTTAACATCTAACCAAAATATCTCAACAATTAGGAGCTAACCAAACACTTGATACTTACCTCCAACACAGAAATGCAAATTAGCTGATGAAAACAATTTAAAGTAGCCTTGTAATATAAAATATTTATTGTCCAAATTAACAACATAAACATTCCCATGACTTGCAGTTTCACGGTTGCTTCTACTACATACAGAAGCTCCACCAGCCTCAGCGATGAGTTCCAACAAACACGTCCCAATGGAGGTAAAAACAAAAGAAATTTGTTTACATAAATTTTCATCGTAGAATCATAAAATTTAAATTCATTGATATAATAGAAACATTTTTAAGTTAGTAAAATCCTAAAAATTATACTTCTGGTAATCATCAACATGATCCTTGACGTAAAATAATGAAATTTTTATGAGATCAATAATATGTAATGAATTTAAAAACTGTAGGTGCATGATCCATCACTTTTTCCCAGTTTATAATACAGAGTAAAATTTAAAATAAATAACGAAAACGCTGTGATGTCGCAAAGTTTGGTAGAGTAAGACAGAGTCAAAGCAGCATTAGGTCGTGCAGTATTGGGTAGAGCAGTATTGGGCAGAGCAGTATTGGGCAGAGCAGTATTGGGTAGAGCAGTATTGGGTAGAGCAGTATTGGGTAGAACAGTATTGGTAAACGCAGCATTGAGTGAAACAGCAATGTGAAGAGAGGGAAATATTGTGATGCTACAAAAAAATGAAAAAACATCATTAGTGCTTTAACCCTAACACTAGAGGACTCTAACACTAGAGGAAATTGATGCTTCATTCTGGCCAGCACCGAGTTAAGGACTATTCAAAATATCTACAATCACGAATTAGTTACAAGCAATCTCTTCTATATAAAACAATATATTAGCACATCAAGTTTCATCTTTAAAAGCATAGACGAAGTCCTACTTCATTATTGTTGCGATTTCCAAATAACGAAGCGAAGGAGCGATTCGAGTGGAAATTTTATATTGGCTCTACAATAACTTTTTGAGCATTCATTTAAAATCTACTATTATCGTTGATGGTACTCAAAACATGGTTTACAAATTTATGCACAAAATAGACGTGCGACTCTCAGTTTATTTAAAACCTCAATAAAAGTCAATTTAACATGTACGATTTCAAGTTCATCATTCCAAAAAGCCAGCTAAATTAAATGCATGAATTTTCTATTCTCTGCAACAATTGGGTTAATTCTTTCATCTTAATTGAATTGCTGCATGGATTAGATTATTAATCATGTGTTCCAGAACGTTGATACCGTACTGATTTATTAAATTTCGTTTAATGAAATTTCATTTCAACCCCAGCATTGCATTAAAAAATCTCTCATAGCTGGTATGAAATATTCCAGGTAAAAATAACCTATAACTAAATTATCTAAAATTATTGCTCGTTTTGTCGGTAAAAACTTAAAATTGAAGTCATAACCCAGATTTGTTCCGCCCAATTGGTTGCGAAGAAAGTTAGGACACGGAGCCAATAGCCGTAGCGCGAGAAATGGAGCATTTGACTTGCTGCTCACAGAAAGGAAAGGAAATTTCTTTTAACATTTTGTGTAGACTGAAGGAGCTCATTGCACCAGGTCGTACATGGTGACTCGTGCCATGAACTTCGATGGCTATCAGAACAGTGCGTGACCTAAGAAATCAACTGTGGTCCGCAGCCCACACCAATTTTAGTGAGTAAATTGGTCTTCCGAGACTGGGACTTTTTCAGTCTCAGAAGGCAGAGATTAACGCCCCTGCAAGTCTACGGAAACAGGTAAACGAAATGCAAAACCTTCTGACACTTTTTTCGAGAGCGAAAACCTTCTAACTGTTTTTCGAGAAAGAAAGCCTTCTGTTAGTTTTTCATATGAAAAAGCCTCACAAATCTTTTTCGCGGAGAAATTTTCTAATCGATTTTCATGAGTGCAAAAAGTGTGATGTTAATATTGAAAACCAACAAGGAAAATTTTCAGCTTTCTTACTATTTTATTAGAAACGAATTACATTACACGGCCGCTGTCACAGAATTTCGTACAACCTCTGTACACACAACAATGTATGCTTTTATAAGCGAAAATAGAATGACATCAGTGATGGAAGCGACATGTTTAGTTCTGGAGGTTGATGCATGAGTGTAGGGAAAATTAATTCACGTATTCTCCCAAAATGTCCCAAAATGTATTCAAATAAATTTCATGAATCAGTATATTGAAAACTTTATCTGGTTGGTTTGTCGGATGAATGAAATAATTTTATATGGGGAAAAAATTCACTATATTCTCTACGAGTTCATAACGATTTATCCTGCATTTCTACAAGCTTCCAATGTCTAAATAATTATTTATTGATATTATAATCACTGGCTTAATAGTATTTTCGTATACTCTATTCAGGCTTTGTTACATTTTGAAATTTTAAAAGCTTTCTGATAAGATAAACCCAGCCGAACTTAATTCAGTGTCGTAAGCTTGAGCACTCATTTCTTTAGGCCAGAAACCTTGAAATCTTGGAACAAAATTTCAAAATTTTATAACCTTGAATAACCTTGGTCTTCGATGGAGGATAATGGTGATAGACATGAAAATGAAAATAATTATATTGCTAGCACAAAAAAAATCCCTAATGCTCATGAAATGGCAGTGATGGAAGTATGTGCAGCACCAAATAACTGTCACTAAATTCGTTTTCGTCCCACGTAAGTACACGTAACCTCAAGAAAATATTTCCCGATTCTCCTCACAGCGTCAGAAACACAAACCCTTGAGACATCAAAAGACCGGTTTTACTGCGTATTTCCTTGACCGTGAAGAAGATAATATTTGCCAATGAAATCTAACCAGACGGTGTTGTAAGTTCTGTAAGATCGTATGTGTTCCATTAACATGTTATGGTTTCATTAGCTCATTCTGGTTCCATGAACTTGTTATGGCTTCAGTCGGCTCCGTTTGGATTTTATAAGCTTGTCAAGGTTACATAAATTTGCTATGGTTTCCATGAACTTGTTTTGGCTTCCATAATCTTGATATGGCTTCCATAAGCTTGTTATGGGTTTCATAAGCTTGTTATGGATTCCATAAGCTTTTTATGGGTTCTATAAGCTAGTGCAGGTTCTATCACACGTAGTCCTTGCGTCTCCTGAACTACTCACGTTCTGTCACGACATGTGACGTCACTGGAGTACTATTCTCTCACATAAAAGACGAGTTTCCTCCCCAGCCTTCGAGTGATCCTGCTTGTCATTCATTACTATTTGATTTATTCTTAAAACTAACAGTCTCAGGCTTCAAAATTGTCCATGCTAAGCTCAGATGGGAAATGACGTTGGGGTCTTTTGGATTTGCAAAAAATTTTGATTACATCACTGCTGTTTCTATCTTAAATGTTCGCTGCTTACGATGTTTTGTGCTGATAACAAATGTGGCTGCGCATTACCATTGAATGCGGGGTTAGTTTGAATCAAAGAACAACTCTGCCTGTCTGGGGAGGATGTAAACAAACCTGTTCTATTAAAGCCACCAGAGAAATGTTCTCTGGATTTTGTAGCTATTGTTTTATTTTTGACTCGGATTTTGTGGTACACCGCACGGCATTAACTGCTGGACTTCACTATACATTCTGCAGTCTTGAATGGCGATGAACAGAACATCACTTTCATGATTGCTTTATTTTTAAGTTCATTAATAATAAGTTAGTATATGTATTTTTTGGAGAATACATATAATTCAATTAAAATCCTGGAAGAAAAGTCCCGAACGAAGACTTTGGAGTGTTCGTCACTCCTACATTTTATTTGAGTACTAAGTATGACAATTGAAACATTAAAATATGAATATTATCTTCATTTTAATTATTTTTACTATTATTTTTGTGATATTTACGATTATTTTCATTGATAATAATATTATTATTGTTATTAATAGGATACAATACAATATGGCAGTAGGAATGAGCCGTTTGGGACCTTCTTCGACTCCTACCCAAGACCCATACCGTCCAAAGTAAAGGCATGAAACCCATACATGTAACTAAATCACATACAGACATTTCAGCCACGTACACGCACCTCAATCAAGCACAAACATTTCAGTCACGCACACGCACTGCAATGATACACATGCCTCCAGGAGTCAAGGATATAGAATCAGTACTTCATAGAACTGGAGAGTTCATTGTTCAGTATTTGCTGAGACGATTTTTGAATGTATTCACAGTACCAAAAAAGACGATACTTTCAGATAACTAGTTTCAGGTTCCAGTAATTTTAGGTGTAAAAAAGATGAGAGTCTGGTGTGTCATGAAGTTTATTACTATTAGTTTATGAGGAATAAAAATAAGGGATGGATGGATTTGAGTGATTGAAGCGTAGGCAGGACTAAGTGATACGAAGGGTAGAGTGATCAAAAACAAGTGGAGGACTTCAACGATGAATAAGTAAGGGATGTCTCAACAGCCACACGAAAATGCATTCACTGTTGACTTTGATCCATCGTGATTTATTTTGAAGAATTTGAACCAATAATGAGAAATATATGTTCAAGACTTAGTGTTCCTGAGAAAATTCTTTTTCTTAGACAGCCTTACCTCGCACAAGCGCAAGTATGAGACAAACAAGGAATGTGTTGTGATGGAAATTATCTCTCTTGCTTCTTCCAGGAAGAAAATTTGTTATCACATTCAGGTGTGTGACACTCGCAGAGTTGAGTTGCTCTTTCAAAATCGCTGAATTTGGATATCAATTACAGTCCCCCTGTATTTTCAGATATATGTAATATGCATAGGTACTTATGTAGTCGTACCAACGCCTTCAGTCAATACCAGCGTCACCGACTTCCATTAAAAGTAGCCTCACATATTTCCATCAGCAGCAGTGGTAATTACCTCAACCAGTGGCAGACGAATTCGTGACCGTGAATGCGTCTCCTGAGAACTGATGTAACCCTGGAATATTTCGGATATTTTAGAACGCGAGTTGGGCAGCAAACTGTTGTGGCAACATTGAGGAACACGACGGTTAATTACCTTGCGTCTGAGCAATGTACGCAGACAATGAGGCTCTTCAATTCCGGGAAAATTATTCGGCTGACGATTCGGTGCTTAAGCCTCGTGTAATAAGGGTACTTATCCTCCCGGAGTATATCATGGGAAAATCTGTTCATTACGAAAACGATCCTCTACTTTGTCAGGCTCAGTCATGTTACCAAATCTCTCCATGTTGCCAGGCTCAGTCATGTTACCAAGTCTCTCCATGTTGTCAGGTTCAGTCACATTACCATGCAAGTCTCTCTATGTTGTCAGGCTCAGTCATGTTACCAAATCTCTCCATGTTGCCAGGCTCAGTCATGTTACCAAGTCTCTCCATGTTGTCAGGTTCAGTCACATTACCATGCAAGTCTCTCTATGTTGTCAGGCTCAGACATGTTACCAAGTCTCTCCATGTTGCCAGGCTGAGTCATGTTACCAAGTCCCTCCATGTTGTCAGGTTCAGTCGTGACTCAGGATGAGGTGAAAGTCACGGGCCGTGCACGGGTTCAGGAGCTTCTGTACGCGTCTTCGTGACGCGCGTGCCTCACGCCCGTGCGTACGCGTGACGCACGTGCGTGATGCTTGCACGACCCTCACGCGCAGGAAGTACATGTTGGTAGCGCGTATAGAGCACGTGCTGCAAACACGTGCATCACGCATGGGTATTTAGGAAGCTGAATGTGGGCATGGAATGTGTGGTGGGCAACTGTAGTATAAACAGCCAGCAGGTTTGCAGGAACAGTCTGTACAGCAACGAAGTTCATTCACGAACATCGTACACATGGAAGGTCGTGCAGGATACTCCCATCTTGAACACTGTGACGCTGGTGTCACCCTGTGCAGGATACATACCATGAAAAACTTTACTACACTTTATAATAGAAGTAAATACGAAGAAGTGAAGCCTGTCCTTAACCGTGAATGCTCTGACTGCCTCGTCCACCCTGTCCCCCATACAAAGGATAGTCCTGAGGTGCATTTCTTCTTATTCGTAATAGAATAAAATAGATTAGAATATGGCAACGGAAACGAGCCGTTTAGTTTATTTTGGGGCTGCTACCCAAGTCACACAGCATCTAAAGTCAAGGCATCACTCACGTACATGCACCTTGATCCTGCACAGACATTTCAGTCACGTACATGCACTTCAATCATACACAGGTACCAGAAGTAAAAAAGAATTTGAGGAGAAGTAATAGCCATACTCTTAGTCATCAGTTTTCACGTAATAGTTCCCCGACTCACATCACACAATAGAATAGAATATGGAGACAGGATCTGGTACATTTTTGGGTTGCTACTCAAGTTCCATACCGTAATTATATAACTCTAGCTACCTAACGGTTGAATAACTCTTGATACACAATGGTCGTACCACTCCTGGCACTCATTAATATGGCTTGTGGTATGCCACAATTATACAACTTGTAAAAGGCAAATATCACATGACTTTTGATGCAAAACTATTAGATGTATTTTGGTAACAATAGTTATATAACTTGCAATACATATACAGTATTACAGTATTGCATGTCCCGTCATATACAAGTATTACATGACTCTCAGTATATAATAAGTACATGAGTTGTGGTGCGTGATGGAGAAGACTCAGGGTACACAGGAAGTACATGACTCGTAGAGTACATTATGTGACGTGTGGTACACATAAATATGGGTCTTTTTTTCAGAATAATATGGCTCGGAATATACAATAATTATACACTCATGGTACAACATTCTTAATTATAATTGATGTTAATACAACTGATAGCAGTAGCAGCATTAGTATTATCATTATTGCAGTATTCTTATCATTATTGGTATAATAATTATTATTATTATTAATATTAGGGATGATACAATTATATTGTTATTATTTTTTTTGTTATTAAATGTTATAATTATTAGTATTACATTTTATTGCTCATATTTTTGTGAGTATTATTAACTATTTTCCTTCTAATCCTTCACTTATTTGCTTATTAAGGTGCTAGTTCTACTTTTCTTCCATCACTGATTAACAAAATGAACAAATCTTGTACCCTGTATAGTATCAGTAATAAATGAACAAAGTGTTATGGATGAACGAACGGGAGTGTTTGTGTCCGTTATATGAAATAAAGTTTAATGAACATTACATTTATGCATGTGTGTGTGTGATGCAGGTCCTTACATAGAGCAAAAGACAACTTTACTCATTTGTTTGTATGGTACAGATACGAAATGAATCTGCAAAATAAATGATGAACCCTGATTGTGTGAATTTGAAAGAGTAAAACTTTTGAAAGTCCAGTTAATGCTCGACTTGACACGAGAAATTGCTGTAACGTTTAACTCTGTTTTTGCTGATCAAATGCCACAAAAGTCTGGGAACAAAGGGACCTAAAACTAGTCCATCATCATTGTAAGAGTGAATTGGAGTAGAATTCAACCTTGTTCTGAATTTCAGCGCACTTTCTAAAACACTGAGAAGTATTTAAGTATTTTGCCATCTTGTATCGTGGGCATCCTTGCAAAATTCCCAGTATTTATAAATAAAACATTATTTTAAGCCCAGAGACACATGTGTACGTTCATCGAATTCCAGTTTTTAGCGTTAAATTTTGTTTTATTATTCAAGTTTCAAATGCCTACGGAAAAAACTTTCAGAGCATGAACCAGCCTAAAATATAAAATGACTGTATATCTGAACGGAGAGGTTTTCAGTTATAGCGTGCATGGTTCCCTTCAGAATCATGCGGCCTTCCATGGTTTTCTGGTCTCTAGAAGCCATGATTACCAGGCGTGATGCAGTGAATGTGTTTTACGGGCATTCCTTCATAATGACCCCCTCTAGTACCCCATTAATGTGTCAATTACTTACACACGCTTCATTAGAGCGTAAACTTTAGTTTCAAATCACCTTATAATTTGAACTAGATCAGCAAAGCTTGGAAATGAACCCAGACGGACGCATGATAAAATCAGCTTCTGAAAAACTACTCTGATCATATTACTTCAAACACGAAATTTCAAACCATATTTCTCTGGCACATAAAACTAATTGTACGTACCCTCAGTTGAAAAACACACTCATCTTAATTGTTTGTAAACTTAGTTAACGTTACTGAAAGATACATCAAGACACAGTATCTTTTTAGTACTGGAGTTTGCTTAGGCTCATTTCATTTTGCAGATAATTATAAGACATTTAATAATTTTCTGGACTTGGCAGCAAGGTGTGGTGGACTGCAGCGGGCGCGTGTGAGTGACTCAATGCTGGTGTTGTGCGCTGTCTTCAGTGGTGAGTGGTGTAACATAGTGAGTCGTGTAACATAGTGGTGAGTGGTGTAACATAGTGGTGAGTGGTGTAACATAGTGGTGAGTGGTGTAACATAGTGAGTGGTGTAACATAGTGGTGAGTGGTGTAACATAGTGGTGAGTGGTGTAACATAGTGGTGAGTGGTGTAACATAGTGGTGAGTGGTGTAACATAGTGGTGAGTGGTGTAACATAGTGGTGAGTGGTGTAACATAGTGGTGAGTGGTGTAACATGGTGGTGAGTGGTGTAACATAGTGGTGAGATTTTTTATTCACAATAGTTATAAAATGGCAATAATAGTAACATTATTAGTATTAGTAGTTGATGTAGCAATATTGTCATTCATAATAAAATAATTTTTACGACTAATGATACGATAATAATAATAAATATGATAATGGTAATGGACTAAATAACGGAAATAATTCGTATAATATTGACATCAACACTAATGTGAACTATTTTTCACCACAATTGCGGTAATAGAGTATGAGTTTGTGTGAACTCGTATGTGTTAGCTACGTACAGTGTCGTATGTGGCAGCTACGTACAGTGTCGTATGTAGCAGCTACGTACAGTGTCGTATGTGGCAGCTACGTACAGTGTCGTATGTGGCAGCTACGTACAGTGTCGTATGTGGCAGCTACGTACAGTGTGGTATGTGGCAGCTACGTACAGTGTCGTATGTGTCAGCTACGTACAGTGTCGTATGTGGCAGCTACGTACAGTGTGGTATGTGGCAGCTACGTACAGTGTTGTATGTGTCAGCTACATATGTAGAGTAAGAGGCTGCTGACTGAAAGCAACGCCGGTCGTAGTGTATCAATTATCCTCGTTCTTAATCGTGGAAAATTAGACCCACTTTTTGTTATGTAGAATAAACATTCGCAGTTTTTATGTCTAAGTCTCTTAACTTAAGAAATAACTCAGGAATCTAAGTATTCAACGAAGTTTTTCTTTTAGTAGATAAATCATATGTCTTGTATAAATATTCTCGTAAGAATAGTGTTAATGTGGCGGAATTTTTCGTTCGCACAATTATCACAATAGATCCTGGTGAAGAAAACTCCATGTCACTATAATATCCACACGTGTAAAGAAATGTATCAAAAATACGAATAATAAATTAAAAACCATAATAGCTTTCATCATGCTCTTCTGTTTCACAGCCTATGCACCTGGAGTTCGGAGGTAACATCACTCTTCACTAGTACAGTAATTGGACGCTAAATATGAACAAATTATCTTAGGACGCAACCGCATGCTAGTAGCAACCAATCAGGAGCGAGAAGCTAAGGCAGATGGGCAGTGTCTAGAATCTAAGGACGCTTTATTAGATAGTGTGGATAAAATACGCGCTCTAAATAACATGTCAGATTCTTTACGGAAGAAATATTTTAAAAGCAACTAAATAGATTTTTGGCATGAAAAATCTGGACGTGATATGAAAAAATTTGCTGATGGCGGTGTGCTGATTTGGACTCCGCAATGCCATCATTTTCAAACAAACTCATGACGTTAAAATTATATAGATTGACGACAATACAATGTTCAAAGAGTCATTCTGTTGTGTAATTATGATAACTTTACTGGATGATTCTATATGCCAATATATCAAATTTTCCATTCCATATTATTTTAACGTCTTCGTTGAATATCAAGAAATGACATGATATGAAGAATTCTTCCCTTGAAATTAAATAAAAAGTTACTATTAAATTCTGATAGTCAGTCGATCGAATAACTTCGGAATAATCGTACGTTGATTGTACAACTACCAGGAGTAGGAGTGACTAAAATTAATAGTAACTTATTGTAATAGTAAACCAATACATTATGTGTGTACATACTTACGCATAGAGCTTCTCTTTCTGGGAGATAAAAATAGGTCATTGTTTCTTCTATTATCAAATTCTTTGAAGTAAATATCATTCACTAAATTTTCCAAAATGAACAAACTTTTTTCTACATATGTTAAAAAATACCGGGAATGATGACCCCGAAAGGACTTTGAAATAGAGATACATTATTAATTTTGAAATGGAAAGGTTTATATATGTCTATGTGGAATTTTGTTTTGAAGTTGAAGAAAGCGGCCATTTTTATTAGGACATGGTCGAGAAGTTTCCCTTTGAATTAATATATTGTACGTACAGACTCCCTCTTAATTTTGTGCACCATTCTATGAACCCTGTGAACAAGAAGGACCTACATTTCCTGCGAGACTGTCGTGTCATTGCGATCTTTTTTTAGCCATATAACTAGTTTAATATTTCAATAAATAAGACTGGGTGTTTCAAGTCAGTGGTTTAACTGTAGGAAAGATAATAACTTTCACGCTTTACCCCTTGCTTGAATAAAATTAAGACCATTTATTTTATTCACTAACGGTGGGGAGTCTTTGCCATTTATCACATTGATATTTCTTTCTTAGAATGAATAATGTTTACGGTAACGCAAGGTCAAATGTCAGTGAACCAAATATCAGTGAAATTGAAATTATTTCAAATCGTTCCACATACAAGGGCTAGTTAATGATAGGCTTAAAGTCTTAGAGTCTCAACATTCATAGGTCTTAGCTTTCTATACAACTATGTTATTCTTGCTCGCATATTCATATTAAAACGAAGAGAAATTCCGTTAAAAACATCGAAACTTAAACACTTTCGCTAACTGGTGTTAAGGACGCCAAAAAAATTGATCAACGTAGAACTCAATTATTTTAATCAGTTGTGGCTTATTGAAAGAGACGCCCATTGGCTTGACTTTAGGTACGTTTACCTAATTTAGAGTAGAATTTGAATACCAAGTTCAAACCAATTCCATTGAAGCAATGGGAGTTAAAGATGAAGTAGAAAACAGAAACTAAGTGCTGATTAAGTTTCCTATCTCTGAAATACACTAGGAATATTTCTTTAATTGCAACGGAAACTAAAATTTCGTCATTTTGTGGCAAGTAACTATTTCAAGATAATTATTATATTCTTGGTTAGGTAATTTTAAAAACACTTGTTACTTAAAATTCACATTCTTTTGAATCATTCTTTACAGTAAACAAGATCTCGGGGAGCTCAAAGTTCAACAAAAAAGAAATTTATCAAAATACAAGGAGTATTCTGTATGGCAGAGCGACACAGAATGCTTGAAAAGATTTCCAGACTGGAGAACATCTCCCATGAAACAAAAGCTTTTAAAGAAGTCGTTATTTCGCTCCAGTCCAAATTGACTAGTCTGCAGTAGGGATTTACATTACAACAAGTTGCCATGCTATAAGTTGGGCGTAATTGCACGGTCAAAAGGAGTCTAAGCTGGTCCCACTCAGAGAACGAAAAGACTTGTCTATTGTAGATAGGATGTATGTTATACAAACATCTGTGGCTTAATTTTGTGAGAGTTTGATCGTAGCTTGAATTTGAGATACAAGAACGTGCATCTTGTTTCATTTTACAATGTTCATGCGTTAGTTTACCTACAAGTAACCTTCGTGTTACACCGACTGTCTTCGTGAACAACCGATTAGATTGTTGTTGTTTCTCGGCCACGAGCCACGGCACACCTCTCAATTTTTCCAAAATCTGTACCATAATTTTAAGCACTCATCCTCACCGCCATCATTACAGCTACCACGATGACGACCACCACGACCCCCACTACCACCACCACCACCATCAGCAGGAGCACCGCCCATCTCACGGCGTGCTGACGGGTGGCAGGCGTGACGACCTCAGGTCACACCGTTCTCTACACCACTCGTCACCACCTGCACCACCACTCACCACACATGCCGCCACTCCCAGCACCTCTCACTTGCATGTCACCATTCAAATCTAATGCCACCACTTATTTCCCATTCTACCACTCACCTCAAATACCACTACTTTACTCTTGCGTTCCCTCTACCTCAAATACCACTACTTACAACTAAGAACCACTTTCCTCAAACTGCGTCACAAAATTATTCGGTCAATTACGTTTGACAAATCCCTTCACTTTTAAGCTTCCATTCACCTCAATACTGCCAGCCGCCATTGATGGAGCCCCTCTCCTTTAATGCCGCCACTTTTTGCTAATAATACCATTTATAAGACACTCCCACTATCTACAAGTACCACCACCAACTTCAAGTACCACCACCAACTTCAAGTACCACCACTAACTTCAAGTACCACCACTTACTTCAAGTACCACCACCAACTTCAAGTACCACCACTAACTTCAAGTACCACCACTAACTTCAAGTACCACCACTAACTTCAAGTCCCACTCAACTCTAGTACCAACATCAGCGAGATTAAAACCTAAAACCCCAACACCTCCTACCTAGTGTCGAGGCAAATCTCAACACGCACCGAGTTTCTGTTCAAGAAATATTGACTTTTCTGTATTTTATATAAACACAAAGAACTCAGCACCACTTGAAAACATTTTCAGAAAATACTACAATAGATATCAAATAAAAAGCGTTTGTAAGCGTTGTGTACTATTGTATGCTTCTACCTAATAAGAAGCACACGAATACAATATGCTATCGCTCAGACATGTGTCCATCTGGCGTAGAATTTTAACCTTAAGTTATTTTGCTTAAGCTGTCCATCCAAGTAGCACGCCGCAGTGAAAGATGAAAAGAGAGTAATTTTGGTTACAGCTTTAGTACGATGTGAATGTTTGTCTCCAGTTTTGCTTATGAATACCGGCCTAAAATAATTTCGTCTTTCTTGCTTAGCCAAATTGTTGTTATTGTATTGTATTGTAATTGTTACTCCGCAGACCAAATGGGCAACACTTTTTTGCTCATCTGATCAAATAGGCGATAGCTTTTTATATCACAGGATCCATATTCAACAGTAGGGATACAGTTATGCAAGGTTTACGATCATAAGTTACAGCAATAGTTTCAGCAGTTATTACAATTTCATTTCTTCAACAACACCGCTCCATCTGTCGATCTTTCTTCATTTTAACATAATTCCGAATCACATAGACGTGTACATGCGGACAAAAAAATAACACCCTTTGGGCTTACTTTTTTTGATGTAGGACAATTACTTGAGACTGGCGCCGGTAGGCTACGGAGCTCATCCAGTGGGGGAGTCTTGTTCTTCGGCGTCACGACGGCGACTGCTGCAAGCAGTCCGTCTAAATGTTAATGCCTTGCTCCAGTATGCCTCCTCCTCCTCCTCCAGGATAAACAGACAGCTTCCGTAGTCTTGGTGGTCAAAACAACTAAGCAACAAAAAAATTAACTTTTTCAAAAGCTGGTATATCATTTTTGAGCAGCAAGACTCAATTTGAGTAATAGGAATAGTTTTAATCATTGGATGGTAAATCCAAATTTATACCTTCCACATTTCTTATCTTAAAAACACTGGGTTCGAGGTTCTTGGTTTTAAAAACAGTCATTTCTTGAAATAGAATGTAGAATGTAAGCTATTCTAATCGAGCTTGTTTATTTTTCTGAATTAACAGAAAATATGACCAAGGACAGTGCTTCTCAACTATCCAATGTGGCATACCGGTACAATTTTTCTTAATGTGACCGGGACTGGCAATATTTCTTAATAATATCAATTTATACCAGAAACAACACCGACAGCTAATGTCGCGTACCGGCGGCTGATACTGCGTACCGGCATCTGATATTGCGTACCGGCAGCTGATCCCACCTACCGGCAACTGATCCCGCGTACCGGCAACTGATCCCGCGTACCGGCATCGGTCTGCGGACTACAGCTAGAGTAGCACTGACCTGGAGTACAGAGCACGACAATATCACTAAGCATTATCAAAAACTGCATTGTAAAACACTCCAATTACGAGCACCGTGTTCTTAAGGATACACATATTGATGTATCTAGATATTAAATAATACTTGTAATTAAAATGTCCACCGTAGTAAACTGGTTCGTAATTTCTGAAACACAAACTTTCTGTATTTCACTCCAACGTAAATACGCTAGGCATGAACGTGGGATTCTATTCCTAAATCTAGAAAGAATATGAATCGTATTATATCATAATAAGTTAATTATAACATGCATTTCAGAAGTTAGAAAGACAAAAGGTAAATATTGATGGTTTTCCAATAAAAGCCATTTATTGTTGCTAATAGCCGTCTGAAGTTTACATAGATCACATATTATATAATTCTGTCGAAGAAGTACAGTCCCTCAGTGATATTGATTAATCTATAAAATGTGCCTAGCAGCAAAAATCGGCAGAATCCCTTCTCTATTTCTTACGCCTTGTGTAAAACTTGAAAGTGAAAAAATGTTAAAAAGATGAACTGTATTTGATTGGTCTGGAGAACTTGGAAGTTAATCTTCTTTTCTGTGCAATTTTGAAGTTTTTCATAAGTCAATTATCGTATCAATTTTTGTTACTTTTAAATCTTGGTGCAGCCACCCACCAAACACGGAGGCTCAGTTCCAGCTCTGTGTACGTCAGTAGCTCAATTCATTCTGGAGTATTTCACCATTGTTCTTAGAAGCAAACAATCATCAAAAAGCTCATGTTTTCTTTGAAATTATGCCGCATAAAATTTGACAAGATAAATAGATCAAGTCTATATTCCATTTCGTGAGCTCAGTCTCCTTAAGAGTCTCTAGTCACTTCCTTCCAGTTACCTTTCTATTATTTTAAATCTTTTCATATACAAATTCTACACTCTACTGTAAAATTATTGCTATTGCTTCGAGCCATGAACGAGCAGTAAAATACACACACAATACACAGTACAAGCTGGCTGAGCGAGCCCTCACACTCCTCGAACAGACACACAACAGCATCACACAGTTTCCAAAAACAGAAACACTAGAAAAGTATACCGAGTAAGATTCCAAAGGTGCTGTCGGGTCTGAAACTCCTTCTGGACTTCGAAATAGTTCCACCGTGTACATATATCATTGTGAGTTCTGTATACCTAAAGGTTTGTTAATGTTTTCGTTACAGAAGTATATGTTTCATTCATTTCTGTATATATTTTACCCATTTCAAAATATGTTTTAGATATTTCAGTACTTATTTCATATATTTCATGTATAAAACCTAAGCTTCTCCTAATATCCAATCATAATGCCTTAGAGAAATTATTAAATCAATCACATTTTCACACTAAAACTACTCAGATCCCTACAGTTGTTTGGTATCCAGCAAAGTTGTCTCAAACACATTGCCAAAAACCGTTTCAAAAACTTGTCGTTATTTAAACTGAGTCACATTTGGCAACTCCCCAAATAGTCCAAATCCAATGAACTGAGCGGCATCCTCGCTGCCATCAAGCGACGCTCGGCACCTGAAAACTTCCTAGGGACGTCCGAGCAACAAACGCGAAGTTTCTCGATCCGGTATGGGCACCCAACACTCGGCACCACCACCGGCCGGACTTGGTGGGACATGAGCACGGTCTATGGAGCTGATGAGCAGTGGCGTTGGAGGAGCAAGGCACGATTCCCCCCAGGGTAGCGCAAAGGTCAGCTTCGCTCGCGCCCGTTCCCACCGCTTCTCTATAAATTACCGCTCCTATCGAAGAAAAAGTACAATTTTGAAGGCACCTTCAAATTGTACACATGAAAGATTCAGTAATTGAAGCTAGCTCTCGGTTTGCTATTAAGTGACCTGTTCGACCGTCGTGAGACGCGGTAAGCGAAAGGCCTTGGCATACACATTATATATTCTCTCTTTTTACTACGTCCGTACCTCTATATTTTTTTGAAGCAGAAACCTTCAATTCACATGGACGTGCATTGCGTGCTGGGTCATCGTCCCAAAGAAAGTCTCCTCATAATAACTTATGCTGATACCAGATCTAATAATTGTTTGGTTTATGGAAGACAGCCCTACACTTGGGGGCGAGTAGCACCAATTCTTTCTCGTGAAGACACCCTTGGCGGCGTCGAGGAGTGCCAAAGAAGTTTTGAATTCGATAAACATTTATGCTCTCGGTAAATCAGGCTGTCCTTGAAATTTTGGGGTTGTATAGCCAATGCAATTTTGTTCAAGTGTATCGCCTTTTAAATATCAGATTATGTATTTTCTGAGCGTGCTATTAGAATAGAACATGGCAACAGGAACGAGCCGTTTGGTCCATTATTATTGGATTATTGGATTATTGCAGAGCAACCTTTTTTATCCATTAACACCTCAGTAATTGATATTTTTCTAATCGTGTAAACAATTTTAAAAAATAAACACCTAGCAACAAAATTAACTGACATTGACTAGAACGAACATTAACACCAAACTCACTTTCAAAAATGACATAGTACTTCAAATATCCAAACAGACGAAACGATGTCAAGCTTCAAAAACCTTTACCTATCAAAGACATAGAGCGTGAAGCTCTTCTGCAACAGTGAGAACAGACCGAATGGCTTTCAAGAAATTCTTTTCAGATATTCCCCTTATTTTTTGGTCAGGATGTCCAGTCACGACATGCGGAGGCTGGGCAGCACGAGCCGCCGTGGCCAAGCCGCTTCCGGTGGCCCCTTTACGCTCCTTGTTTTTTTATGCGCGGTCCAGTCGCTTGAAAACTGAAACATGCTGATGTTTCTGTGGTACATTCCAGACCATTATGACTGAAATACTGCTCGCTTTATTTCTGGTCTTTTGATGCGAGTTCCGGGTGGCTGAAGACTTGAATCGGCTTTGATTTAGAGGTACGTTCCAGTCAGTTGAAACTGAAACATTCTAATATTTCTGGGGTACATTCCCGACGGTTAACGCTGGAGTACTGGCCGCTTTCAACCAAATTTTTTCCGCACATTGAAATGTGTTCACTTGGATTCATTCTTTGAACGGTTGAAGTTTAACAACTGTATAACATAGCAGGTGTGTTCAACTACCATATATATATGTATATATATATATATATATATATATATATATATATATATATATATATATATATATATATACATACTTATATCAATTAAACTTATATACATATACTCCCATTCCTTAAGTTAGTAACCACTGAAATTCATTCGAAGAATCTCATTTCAACTCCTGGGTATGCAGTTATTATTAGTATTTCGTGAAAATTATCTGAAAAAATGAATCCTCACTGTGCCTAAATTCATTAGAAAAAGCATATGAAATAAAGATGTATTTGGGAACATTACGTGTAAAAACAAAAACAGTATATTGTAAAAAAAATATGTGTAAGCTCCTCTTAGAAAGAGACTATTGACTAATAAAAATTTATAGTCAATAATTGCACGAAATGTGAATTTCAATACTTTTACTGGCAAATTATGATAAATAATCATTATAATATAGTAAAATTCTGATATATGTTTGTATATAGGCATATACATACATTAATTTATACATATATGTATTTACATCGGGATATAAGCAAACAAAACTTGTAGTGAATGAAAAAGCAAAAAACGTGATGAAGGGGCTTACAAAGTCTGCTATTTAGTTGAATATATAATTAATTTTAATGCAAAACTATCATGCAACATACTTTTAAACATTAATATCTATGTTGGGCTTTTTATCATCAGAACGTAATTATATTTTCAAAATTATGAACCACTTTTTCTTTACTAGGATTTCCTTAAGCGTATTGACTATCACTAAGACATGCAGTAGCAGCTTTTTATCAATATCACATTGATAAATTTCTTCCATTAAGTTCTCACTCATACAATCGTGTTTTAAAAGTTCATAACTGACTCTACCCTCACTCTGCCCTCACTCTACCTTCACTCTGCCCTCACTCTACCTTCACTCTGCCCTCACTCTGCCTTCACTCTGCCTTCACTCTACCCTCACTCTGCCCTCACTCTACCCTCGTTCTACCTTTACCCTGCCCTCACTCTGCCCTCACTCTGCCCTCATTCTACCCTCACTCTCCTTACATTTTCGATATTTGTACTGTGTCTTTTTTACAGTGTACAAATTTGTTCTGTCATTCAATATACCTTTATTCTCCCAAAATAAATAAAAAGTCAATAACATGGTCAACAAAGTGAAAAGTCAACAACAACGTTAATACAGTCGACTAGATGACAAACTAAACAAGTCAACAAGTCAACCATCAAGTCAAGAAGCTAATAACAAAGTCAACAAACCAACAGGTTAAAACAAATTCAACAAGTCAACAATTAAGTCAGCAACTCAACAAATCCAACAAGTCAACAATTAAGTCAGCAAATCAACAAATCCAACAAGTCAGCAACTAAGTCAGCAAGTCAACAAATCCAACAAGTCAACAACTAAGTCAGCAAGTCAACAAATCCAACAAGTCAACAACTATGTAAGTCAGCAAGTCAACAAATCCAACAAGTCAGCAACTAAGTCAGCAAGTCAACAAATCCAACAAGTCAACAACTAAGTCAGCAAGTCAACAAATCCAACAAGTTAACATCTATGTAAGTCAGCAAGTCAACAAATCCAACAAGTCAGCAACTAAGTCAGCAAGTCAACAAATCCAACAAGTCAACAACTAAGTCAGCAAGTCAACAAATCCAACAAGTCAACAACTATGTAAGTCAGCAAGTCAACAAATCCAACAAGTCAACAACTAAGTCAGCAAGTCAACAAGCCACGTGAGTGCATCATGTCTGAGGGCAAAATAGCGTTAATTACCTCCGTACCAGCGGCGCACGCACGCGCAACGCACGCTTCTGCCACGAGTCACGGACGCACGACTGCATGTCCGCCTCATGTCTAATTGTCTCCATAAACTTTTATATTATTCCTCTTGTCGGTCATACCTTACATTCTGTTGTTTGTTTATCGACCAGATCACGACTGAAAACGGCTTTGTTACTGATGTTTGTTCTAATACACCTGTCATTGTTTGTTTTGTTTGGTGTTGACACATTCGCTTTAGTCCGTCATTGTAATGTTATTTTACGCTAATTATTATACTATGTTATTGTGCACATTGAAGTACTTAGTCATGATTTAACTCATTTAAATTTATGACCTAAATTTTCTTTTTGGAACACTGAAAAGTTATTCCATGGGCATTTAATTCTTCCTAAAATGGCTTCTCTTCGCCTAATGTACAACTCTTTTTGATGTTATGGTCCCGGCCAGCAAATACTACATAAATAAGTGCACGCATGAAAAATTTAAAACAAATCTATTCTTTTTCCGTGGCTGAGTCGTTTGAAGCAGAGCCCGAATCACTCTCACTGGAACGGATAATAAACATCTTCCATTAGTAGGCGAAATCAATGGATGGTCTGCGTGGTATCTGAAGATCTTGCCTCACGATTTCCGTGGGCATAAGGCACGTGATGTTGACCACAATCCTGTCTTCGTTGGAGGCACCTTTTTGAATACCTCTGTCGTGACGTCTTGACACCCGCGGTGGCCACCGAACTGACCACCATAAGCCACCGAAACGCTTGGGGCGGTCGACCCACACCTGCCCACTTCTGCTTGCTGATTTATGGTATCGGAAATAGGAAAGTACGGTCGTGGAGTAACTGATCAATTAAGCGATTCAGTCTTAAAATGTAAGATTCCGCTGGTACGTTTCAAGAGTTATGTTCAGCTTTGAAATTTATAAAGTAGTCTTGTCACTAAAATAATCAATTCAGTCATTCATAAAATTTAACCAGCAGCACCTGTTAAGTCCTCAGGTGTAATGTATATCATTGGAAATCCATAAAACGCCACAGAATGATGAAAGTATAGGATAATTTTACCGTGAGAGTTAAAGCTCGACATTTGTCGATTGGAAAACTTCAGGCGTAGAAGAAGACAAATGAGTTAGAGTTACGGATATCAAACTAGTTTTAGTTCTCCCCATCAGTCAAAAAATAACCTCTAGAAGTGAGCTAAGTTGTTCTACGTAAGGACGTTGGATTGCTCATAATGGATTTAAAGACCTGCACCTGTCAAGTGAGCAGCTACCATGAAAGAATTTTAGTCATTAACTTCAGAAAGTCAATGGTTCTGACTTGGTAGTTGCAATGTTTCAGTAGTTCAATGAAGTTATACCACAAGTAGCGAAGTAAGTAAAAAGGATTAGATTTCTGATTCGATTTTCGGGGATTGAAATTGAAGTATACATTCTTAGTGCAAATAAACACCAAATGAACATTTCACAACAAAGAATAACCGATTATGATATTGCTGAAATGTCTTTCTAAAGAAGAACCATACAGAGATTGGACTATCGGAAGCCTTTCTCTGAGGCTGTTCCTGTAATTACGAAGGTCAGTTCCATATAGCCCATTCATGGCGGTCACCACTGGCCATCCGCCTTAGTCTGCCCCGGGGGAATTAGGACTGCGACTCCTGAAGCAGCGGTGATTTGCGGCAGCGGTAAAACTAGGAAGTGGAGTACCTAATTATTGATGAAGATTGGCTTCCGTGGAACGCCATTCATCTGTTCAGAGAAATACCTGAGAGACTTTGTGAAAAAAGATAGATATTCAAGTATTGAGGGAAAAAAATAAAGGCAAATCGACTGCTTGAACTATAACTTATGTTTATTTTTTGCATTTTGGAATTTTGATTGGCATACCACATCAAATTTATTCATTTTATGGTATGTGAATTTTACTCAAGTCTGCCTCATGATTGCATGCTCATTCATTGTAAAATTTCAAATGAACAGTTTTATGCAAAGAAAATATTAAAATTTGAAATTTTAGGACAAATTATGAAATACTTTTCAAGTGTTTCTCTGGTTTGGTGCAACAATGGAAGCTATAGACTGTTTTAATTCTGGTTGTATTCCATTTCTTCTCTGCTTCACTACACAAATTAAAACCTAAAGTGATACGCGCATCTGGACTCAACAATTTTGCCAAAGAAAGGAACAAAATTTTGATACTAATTTTGTTATACAAGTATTATGATCTTAAATAGGAAACATAAATTTTCAAACACAAAAATCTTGGCTTCATGATTGAGGACGAGAACCTCCAATACTTGAACGTTGTTCATTGGATATTTATTTCCAATAAGAAGAGGGAAGGCAACTTAAGAGAGGCGTAATTAGTAATTGCTATTAGTTCCTTATCAAGTAAATGAATATCAGGAACAACCTAAATTAGCGGGATTAAAGGCAGCAATTCCCATAAAAACTTAAGTGCATTAAGCCATACAATCAGTTTTAAATTATTATGGGCATCAAGTCATATAATGGGCTTAAATTCTTATGGATAATCTATCCAAGATATCGTATCACAAAAAAAGTAAATTTTATCATATGATTAAACTTGGCTCATTGATAATTAGGCATTAAAGAAACTAGGTATTTGGCTGTTAATATTTAACAAAAATAAAGAAAATTATAATAATAATAATACTAACTGAGTTACCATAAATAAACTTGTTAATATAGACCCACAGAACTCCCATACATATGTAGAGGAGGCACCGTATACATACATAATAACATATATATGTTGACCAGCCACCGCATACGAACGGAAGTACAACATATGTACGTATACCAGTCACGGTGTACTCATAGACAAGCCTCATGAACACGTGTAGCAAGTCCTGTGCTTCTGTAACAACAATTTTGTTGTAGAAACTTGCAGCGTTATTTTTATCTTGCCTTTCACTTACTTACAGAGTATAATTACGAATAATGAATAAATTAATTTTGTTGGAAGTTTGTAAGTCATAATTCAAAATATTTTTATAAGTTTACTAATTAGTATTTGATGAGTGAATGAATAAGCGAATGTGTAAACAAATCTATCAACCTGAATATGTGAGAAGCATTTACATAAATGCATAAGTATGTAAACTAGTAAAGCATTAGTTTTTCACTGCTAAGTTCAGAATTGTGACATTTTCATCATGGTGGGTTACGAGAAATTTGGTAAATAAGCTTTGATCAGATTTTCCCAAAATTATGGTACGAACTTGAGAGTATCTACCAGTAATTATGGTATGAACATAAAAAAGTCCTGAAATTACGGAAAAATTTAGAACTATTTAACTAAAATGATGGTATGAATTTAAAAGTATTTTTCTGAAATTATGTTAGGAGTTTGAAACTATGTTACAGAAACTATCGAATGGTAAGGAAAATTATAGTATTAATTTGAATGTTTCTACTTGAAATAACAGTACTAATTTGAATGCCTCTACTTGAAATAATAGCATTAATTTGAATGGCTACTTGAAATAATAATATTTATTTGAATGCCTCGGCTTGAAATAATTATATGAATTAGTATGCCCCTACTTGAAATAATAGTACTTGAGACTGGTTGGACTAGCATAGGCTCAGACTAGTCAAACCTGGACTGATGAATCTCCAGGTGGAGTGTGACCTAGACAACAGAAACTCTTCCGAGATTGCAGTTTGAACAGGTCGTTGGTGCAGGAGTGGAGGAGGGGAGGAGGGTGTATGGAGAACATTAGCTGGGGGAAAGGGTAAGGATGAAGAGCGGCAGAAGGGGATTGTGGGAAGGAGGTTGGGGCAGAGGAGGGTACAAGTCGTGAGCGTGTGGATCACTAACCTGTAATCGGGGTTCGAGCGACCACTACAGGTCACCAGCTAGATCGCTGGTCAGCCTGAGCGTGGGAACGCCTATTGCTTCAACGCTCACAGCAGGTCGAACGGACTACTTCGGTTTAGTGAACATTCTGGGAATTGGAATTGTCTGCAATGATATTTGCGATTATTTATTGAGAACGTTATCTCTGGAACTGCTATTATCTAACACCAGACGGCAATTATTATATATATCAATAGTCAGCATTTTAGTGCTAAATTTGTTGACCCCCGAGAAACATGTTTACTTGCAAAACTACCACCCGTAATTAGTAACGATAATTATTGCTGTAATAATTATGTAGATGCAAATAAACGAAAACATGTGGACGTGTTTGTACACATCTCAGGCATACGTCTGTTATGCGTCTGTGCGAATGACTATAACAGTGACTTGAGAGCAAGTGAACAGTAACACAACAGCTTAGTCCAGTTGGTAGATTGCCCACTAGAGAAATTGTTGATTGTTGACACATCATTTCCTCGCTGAGAGAACAATCATAAATACAAATACAAATCATTAATTTGTGTTTGTGTTAGTGCATTATCGATTTGAAACTTTAAATCTTGGAGCTTTGGACTATTTAGTGCATCACAGATACTGTAATTCCTTATCTTCCATCGGTGACATCAGATTACATGCTTTAGTCATGAAGAAGTTACCTCAGATGACAGAGCTTCCTACTTCTCCTCCGACGTAGAACGAAAAAGTTGGGAGCATTTCTTACCTTTAGATGTCCAAGGAGGTTAAAGTTAAGGCTAAAAATGAAAATCTATCACCAATATGATAAAGATGAATTCCAAAAAGCTACTTTTTTGAAGTAATTTTAAAAATATAGATTCAATTTTGCTGCCTCGAAGGCATAGAAAAAAATTGACACCATATAAATACCATGTCGTCTTAAATTCTTTAATCATAATCCCTAATCATTAATTGCGAAACTAGACAATATAAATGAACACAATTCATGAAAGTTCAAAATTATCTATTGAACATCCTTTTTCTATCTTAAAATATTCTCATACCTGAAATTCATTAATGAATTTCACTTGTACATACATTGTAACAAATTCTAATTGAGTCCCTGTGGTAAATTACAGCGCAGAGTATAAATAATATATTACTGATGTGGACTGAACAAATATTAATTTTTAAATAAACACTTTTCACCAGCACGGCCTTGAACTGAAGACTCGCTCGTGCTGAGCGTGGCAGCTGCTGGCAGACCTGGAGTCGTGCTGAGCGTGGCAGCTGCTGGCAGACCTGGAGTCGTGCTGAGCGTGGCAGCTGCTGGCAGACCTGGAGTCGTGCTGAGCGTGGCAGCTGCTGGCAGACCTAGAGTCGTGCAGAGCGTGGCAGCTGCTGGCAGACCTAGAGTCGTGCTGAGCGTGGCAGCTGCTGGCAGACCTGGAGTCGTGCTGAGCGTGGCAGCTGCTGGCAGACCTGGAGTCGTGCTGAGCGTCGCAGCTGCCACTCAATATTTGCCCTATATATAGTTTTATTTCCCAGTTTTTGCCTAGCCTACATTTACCCCATCATATAGCCTTTATCTAGCCTACATTTACGCCATCATATAGCCTTTATCTAGCCTATATTTACCCCATCATATAGCCTTTATCTAGCCTACATTTACCCCATCATATGGCTTTTATCTAGCTTACATTTGGCGTACATTTAGCCTCATTGTCTAAACTTTATCTATCCCATTGGACATAAATCAGGTCGGTTAAGAAATATTTACTCTAACGCTTGTATTCGGCTTGTAACTTCATTTTTCAATCGTTAAACTTGACTGAAGTATTCAGCTATGTGCTCATTAGGTAATTATCCAAAGTTCTGTTTTAAAATCTATTTTTGCAGCTAATATATGTATATTTGTTAGCTATTCTAGCATTATACTGCATGTATAAATATATTCTTAACATGAATCATGTTCGTCAACAATATGCTTTTCATTATGATTAATATTGATTCAATAACGGAAAATAAAAGTAGGACAATTACTTCTTTAAAATCAATATGCTTTTCATTATTAATATTGATTTAATAACGGAAAATAAAAGCAGGACAATTACTTGTTTGAAATCAATATGCTTTTCATTATTATTAATATTGATTCAATAACAGAAAATAAAAGCAGGACAATTACTTCTTTAAAATCAATATGCTTTTCATTATTATTAATATTGATTCAATAACAGAAAATAAAAGCAGGACAATTATTTGTTGAAAATTATAATTAATAATTGTTGAGACCACGTCTGCTCTCAGTGCTGCAATCACTGCATTCCTTCACGTCTGACTGAGTTCCAGTCTTAAATAATTAGATGAAAATCATTAGAAAATATACTTTTTCAGTTCGCCAGAAATCATTATATTATTATTTTAAGTAAATAAAACTGTAACTTAAACTTTTCCTTCTCTGTTTAAACTTTTTTCCCCCATATTATAAACTTGAAATTTTTTGTTTTAAACTTTTTCATTCTCTGCTATAATGCCCCTACTTTGCCCTAAATGCCCTACTCTGTTTTAAACTTTTTAGATCTCTTCTATAAAGTTTTTCTTCTGTGTTTTGAACTTCTCCGTACTCTACTCTGAATTTTTACTTTCTCTTCAGTAAAATTTATCTTTTACACTTTTTTTCCTTTCTCTATTTTCCCTTTATCAACCACAGTTTCAAGCAAAGGAACACCTAAACTTCTTCTAAAAATTAATTTTTATTAACAAAGCGCATTGATAAAAAAAAATTCGTCAGCCTTTAGATGTTGTCAGTTACAAAAAATATAAAATATTCTTTCTTTAATTTTAGGAGAACACCTGAAACATGTATGATTTTCCTTTAGAAAATGTTCCATTTTAAGAATGCAAGTTAAACTTTTAATGTTAATATTCAGGGATTAAGATACTAAAGAAGCTAAACTACACACAGACAACTTTTGAATTCTTCAATAAAATTTGTTCAACGAACACTTTACGAAAATCCGAGAAAAATTTTCGTCTAGGTCACGCCTGATATTTTAAGACATTGATTTCATTTTAGTTCGGATTTTCTGCTCTGAATCTCTGGAAAAAATTATGTTCTCTTTTATTCCATTCGCGTTGTACATCATTTGAAATGTTTTCGAACTTCTCTTATTGCTGTCTTTTAAAATTTACAATATGACATTCACTATTTTTTATTCTAACTAGAAGCTGTGATGCTGTGAAACCACGAGATAGCTGTTTATGTGGACAAATATTCAGAGACGTACTGTGTTGCTTCTACTGGCATCAGGCACCAGTACGCGGTTCATCCTACAATAAAACCTGTAGTTACTAACAACTTATTTGCCACCTCCCATTTCAAACCCTGCAGTTTACTGCTTTGCCAAGACAGAATATAAAAGTGTTTATGAGTAAGTCTCGGAATAATTAATACCCTAAGTAATTCCCTAATTATTTTCTTAATGAACTTCCTGCAAGACATAATACCAGCGATCTCTCAAGGAATGTTTCAGAATGTTGCAAGACAATGAACTCAATTAATGGTGTTCTTACCTACAGACATTCATGTAGCTCACTCTGACATGTTTACGAGTTAACGTACGTATCAAATTGTACAAACGTCATATTTTAGCACACGCTTTACGTTTATGTTAGTTTTTCAACAAGCTGGAACACTTTAAAAGAAAATCTTTACTCCTACTGACATAAGGTTAGATGGCAACATGTTATGTCAGGAAAACGCGCAAAATTGTCTGAGCTTGCAATTTGTGGATTGACACCATAGAAAGCAAATTCGCTGCTTCAGGCACGATGTACACATCGTTTTACCATCATTAATAAATAAGAAGTGCAAGAAAAAGTTCCATCGCTTGCGCATGATGCAGATGTAGTTTTGCAGCAATTTATTAATGAAAATTACAAGGATTAACATTCCTGCGGTTATCCTGCAGGTGCGCTTGTCCGGAGGCGAGTAATTCCTTAAGAACCTGCCCATAAATAAACCTTCACATAAAGGAAGGCATGGAAGACCGCAGCTGAAGTCACAGTCTACAATCGCCGTGCTCTTCTCTTTTACGGAACCTGCTACACTCAAGAACTATTCGCCAAATCGTTAAGAAGCGTCGCTTAAACAAAAAATGAAGCACAAGGGAGCATTCCTCCCTATGGTCCGAGCTGCTTTTTGATTGGTCGCCTGGGCCGGTAATTGCTGATGGCCACCGCCCATTGGTCAGCTGCATGTTGCGGTTTGGGCTTTGCAATTTGCGGCACATACCTGTAATTACACAATGATCCAGAGGCCGCCTATCTTCTGCTATGTTTGGGGCCTTCCTTCCCTACTTCCAAAACGCCATGCCTTAAGATCTTTGTGACCATACTTATGGATGATAAATGGAAGAGGCGAGATGCCTCCAAAGACTTCAAGTGACGTATTGTATCTTGAAATTCGTACCTGCATAGATTTTGTGATTCGTAATACCACTGGACTGCAACTGGCTATGTTTCATTCTCTTGCACTTTCAAAAAATACTTCAGAGTATTTACGTAGAGACAAGACCGATTTCCCTTATGGAATGAATTTGGAGTACTCACCAATCCAAACCCATTTTATATGTGCTCACACGCAGGCATTTCTTGACATTGATCAAGAAGTGGATCAATGAAATTTTTGAACAAAAACTCTAATTTAAGGAAAAAACTTTACTAAAGCGAATTCTTAACCGGTAACGTGTTCTGTATGAGCAGTATGTAACGCTGAAGAGCTTTTGTTATTCAGCCTTGATGATTCTATAGAAATTCTTGTTTGCATTCTTAAAACCTTTAACTACGTCGAAAATTTGTTTCATTTAATGCAAATCATAAAATTTTATACAGAGCAGTGACAATTTTAAATTTTGACAATTGTTCTACACAGCACTTAATAAACAAGTTTTTTTTCATTGATAGGTAGTCATTTTGATGAGATGGTTCAAAGATATGGCATTCTTCAAAATAAAATATTAAATGAGAATACGTACTACAATCCATTTTGCAGAAGCGACATTCGCGATAATTTTACCCCCTGTGGATTTCATGCCCAGAAAGTTGTTATCCTTCTTCGATTTCCATCGCATGTGTGAACAACTTTCGAGATTTTTCAGGCATGTATAACTACGAGAACGTATATTGTGTCCCGTTCGATGAAAAGCAGCTTGACTCTCTGTGCTGGATGATAAAGGCGTGACCAAAAACAAAGACACTCCATTAAAATATTTATTTCAAGTTTAATCGGTAGTTTAAAATAATAAGAAAACTGTAGTCATTTCCAGCACGCTTTAAAAAGTCTTGTTAAGCCAACGCTCCAATTACGATGCTGAGGAACTGTCCAAAAGCCAGAGAAAGACGGGTCCTTAAAGATATTCATTTAAGGCTTTGTTTGAATTATAAAGCGAGCGACCAGAATTGATTTCCAGAAGGGGGGAAGCCCAGTTTTTGCTCCCCTCAACAATGGTTTCGAGAAACGCCCTTAACGAAGGAATTTCCGAGCGGCTGCGTCTCGTAAATAATAACCAAGTTCGAAGCGTCCATTTTATCTGCTTGGTTTAAGGCCCCACTGCAAGATCCTATCTCATTATGGGCGTGTTTCCTCCATTTTGAATTTCAACGGAGCTGGAAGGAAGGGGGCAGGGCCCCCTATGTGCGTTCATCTTGTGCTGCTCACAAGTTCCTCTTCTTTGAATTCCCCAACTGTTCCAAGAACAAGTTGTTGATATTTACGGTTTATTTTTAATTGTTTCAAAAACGAATTCATCGATTCTTAGATTTGTTTGAAAAAATGGGTCATGTCAACATTAGCGAAAACACTCATAACAGGATTGGAATAGAATATGGCAACAAGAACGAACGATTTGGTCTATTCTTGGGCTGCTACCCAAGTCCTATGTCCTCTAATATAAAGGCATCGATTATGCACCTCTACTTCAATTACGCACAGACATTTCCGTCACGTACACGTACAGGATTTTCTGTCATACAAATGCTCTGCAATCATAAATGGGATTATATAAATCATAAACTGGAGGGTATGTCATTAAGTTTTATATTGTATACAATATGTACTGAAGACAAAGTGTAGTGATTGTATAACATAGTACAATCCAACTTTAGAAAATGTATAACATCATGCAATTGCAGGTTGAGCTGCGTTAGGGTAGAAAAATTGTGTTCAATAATCTTGACACAAACCACAAGTATTTCTTCATGGCATTGTGAGGTGCTCATTGGGACACGCCCTCAGTTCCTCAGGTTTATCCGGTGGCACGCCTGCAGGCCAGCCTGTCAGGTGTGACTGCACAGATATTACAGACCCAAGGAAAGGCTTCAGAATTGACGTGGTTTAAGAAACGCTGCCGAAGATCAGGTGACTGGAACTGATCACCGACCGAGTCTCTCTCTTCAAGATGGCTGCAAAAGCCCTTGAAGCTCCGGAGCGTAAAATCAGGAAACCCATAATGGGAAAAGTGCAGCGATTGAAGCCTCGATAAAACCCTCGACATCGCAAAGATTTCACAAACTGCATGGAGAGACGGTCGGTCGTAGCCAGAGACGGACGAGTTTTCAAACTTTGCTCCTTCTGGAACTTCTGCCGTAAATTTGGCAAAATTGTAGTCTGTTTTCTTGAAGAACTTGATTAAAAAAACAGCAAAGTTTCTAAAGTGACTTCATTCTGGAATGTGGGCCTTGAAACTCTTAAAAAACACAGTTGAATTAGAAGGACTGTCGGTCCTTATCCTATATAAGCAAGTTTTAGTTATAAAACTCCGACCAGGAAGTTCATAAAACTTTAAGCGACATAAATGTTTGTGCAGAAAATCTTTGAATTCGTTTACAGTAAATTCTGAACCTACTTTTCCTATTTACCGATAATATTCATTGAGATGATCAAATTTTTCTCATAAACATTGGAGTACATAAAGCGTCAGCATTACATTATTTTTTCATTTTGAAGTTATACAAATTTCATTTCCTTTTCCCCTGAGGTCTTCCATGTTGCTGGGACAGAGGCAAAATATAAAAAATTACTTCAAATAAATTGCACCAATTTTGCCGAGGTTACCTTCATCCTTCGCAAAAAACTCTTGTAACTTTTTTCTAGGATGTTCCGTCAAGTTAAATATTTGATGCTCAACTTTTTGAACACCGACGAAAATATTCAATAAGTTCCAGAACGTCCTTTGAAACTAAATTTTAATAGGTTTTATAAAAATGTACCACTTTGAAAATAATAGTTCTATCAAAATTCTAAAGGTGAACGGAAACTTCTGAAACTGAACACAAATTTATTTATGTGGACAGAAACACCTGAAAATGAAAATAAATTTTGAAAATGGACAGAATCCCGCGATAAAAATTGGCAGAAACTCCTAGAGAAATCTGTACTGAGAATATACAAAAACAACTAAAAATGAACAGCGACTCCTGCTGAAAATTAGCAAAAACTACCAAAAAATTAATAGAATGCCCTACTGACAATGGAAAAAATTCCTGTACATGGGCAGGAACATGAGAATTATTATTTATTATTTCGTAATTTGTGTCTTTTGTCAATTTGTATTTCACTACCAAAAACCCTTGGGAAAAATTTAGAGAATTTGAAAAAATATAAGTATGTATGTTTAACATACTAGATAACTATTTCTTTATCCTTCTTAACTGAACTTGTTTCTCAAAACATAAAGCGACTAAGTCTTAAAAAATAAACTACCAAGGTATTGATTATATATTACTGAAAGTAGCTAACTAATTTGCAGGTATTATTGTAACCCATTTAAAAATAAAGTGTTGGTAAAACGTAATAAAATTGTTTATAATAAAATTAGCATAACTGTGTTTGAATATCAGCTTTCCCCATCATCTCGACGTGACAGAAGGAATGTTCCATTGTTAAATTTCCCACTATTCCATCAATGAGGTACACTATGAGATAACGAATTTGTTGATAGGCTTTCTGACTAATAAAATAGCGCAATGTAAAGTTCAGAGACCATTGGCAAATAAAAATCTACTCTGAGTCAAAAAAACATAAAAAACAGGGTGTCTTAGAGTTACCAAAACTGAAAACAACTAACGCGATTTAAAACTGAATCGTTAAGTTGTGTCAGTTTGTTTTGGGACCCTGTAACGCTGGGACACCCTGTATATTAACACAATAAATATTACACAGGCCGCTGTTTAACTTCAGTACGTGCACTTTTCTATGTACATTCTAAAAGAACTAGCAAATCCACACGTGAAAAAATTCCCGTGTTTTGCTGAATTTTTCGTTTGATTTGTTAGTGGAATCGGGTTTCGCAAAGGAGTTTGTGCCTTTGGTATCCACAATACAATGCTCACAATACATGTACAACTTATGGAATTTTCTCCCATCTAAATCCTTATGAATGTGACAGAAGGACGGGCCAAGCAAGCAAGCAACAAACTGTTTATTATTATAAAGTGAGATTTTAGCACTCACTCGTTTGATTTAACCCAGCTGTAGTGTAGGTACGTACTACCACTAATCCTCGCACATACACGCTCAATTTCGAGCATGAAATTTAAACATAAAATTTGACCAAAAGCTGCTGTAAACTTAAGAATTGAAACTTTAATTTCAATGTTCAAAGAGTTGCCCTGACATAAAATAATTAGCCAATGCAGAGAAATACTCCTCCCTCAACATCTACTTCGACGCTGTGCAGGGTGTCCATAAAACATGGATACATCGGTATCAACAATACCAACACGAAAGCTCCAAAATTAATAATTTTATGTTATTGATTTCAGAACCTTGAAATCGGTATCGTTGATACCAATGTTTATATTTTTCATGGAATGGATATTCCTCATCTGGTGAAATAACTAAAATGTTGTTGGAACATTTAACGTAGAATTGTGCATTTCTTTCTCCTGGAATCCAGATCGTGACTGTCCAAGAAACTTGTGAATTATTGTATCACAAGAGCGAACAATTACGTAGCCTCTGTTCTTTGATGCTATGCATTGCTAGTTTCTAATTCATTGTTTTCAGGTGTCGTAGATTCAAGTTATTATTTCAGGAATTGGTGTAACGAAATTATTTCGTTTATAATTATAAAAGTTTATGTTTTATAATGCTGATATTTTACTCCTTTGAAATTCGCCCTGAGTTCACCAACAACCATGCATGTTGTTTCTCAATTTTTTTAAGCAGAAAACTCACTTTGTTGAGCTCACCATAACCAACTATTTCATCGTATTACGTGATACATTATTTAACCTTACCACAAAACAAATTTTTCAGTCTTTTGCTTCATAGTTTCTTCACAGTATGATTCAATGATCCTAGTATCTGGAATACTACCTTAAGTATTTGTATTCCAACGTCTATACATAGAAACAGGCTGACGTACAGTGCACACAACACCCACAGTTCCTTTTCGGCTTCGATGTGAAATCGAACAGCAAACAACACTACTATGCATGAATACTGGAGCTAGAGTCACGCATGACTCATACATGTATCGCAGGCAAATTTTGTATGTTTCGCAGGACTCGATCAAGTCTACGGTTGAAGTGTCAAACCTTGTTTTCTATTTCAACTTGACTTAGGAAGGCTTCAAATAAATAACTCGTTACAGGCAAAAGACGTATGCTGTGCAAGCATAGTGTATCATAGATACAGTATCTTCCTTCATTTTAAACTTATTCTGAACGCTTGGAATATGGTATGCATCACGTACAAATTATCTCTGGCATGCAAATGTTCACTTCACTGATTCCATCGTATGTTCGTGTTTATATTTCTGTCTAGAACTCGACGAAATAATATAATTTGAAAATGAATTATTGATCTTTTTTAATAGTCATTCCTGAAACTCCTCTACATGGACGATGGGTTGGATTTTCAGACGGCATGAGATTTGGTAGCAGCCCAAAAATAAAGCACTCTGCTCGTTTCTGTTTCCATATTCTATTCGTCTATTTCATTCTATTAAGTTTTATTAACTAATTAGCCGCTCACGTCTCGCGTCTGCGTATCAAGAATAAAAAAGAAATAAAATGAAAGAAGTCACGACGCCTCTTTCAACTTAGAACAACTGTGCCCCATAGCACAGAGGTGAAGATCTTATGTACATATAATCTGTCAGACAGGAAAGCGTCACTTCTTCAGTCGTTACAAGTTTTAATCATTTCATGTGTAGCCCAAAGCTATATAGATTAATTTTCGACTGACTTATACCTTCAGCAGAAAACCACAAGTCGAATCATCTTTCTGTCAAGAAACACTGAAAAAATCATTATTTTCTAACTTATTATGGTAAAGGGTTTGTCCAGCAGGATGTTTTAAAAACAAGTGCATTTCTCACTCCGGAGAATGAGGTAAAAAGCAATTAATTTATTAGGATCGCCTTCTATTTTGAATACTCTTATTCAAAAGGACACGATACAAAGACAAGTTTTCTAAAGCTTTATTGAACAAAAGGAAAACTGTAGGAACATCTAATTACAATGTAATATGAAAACAGAAAGTCTAAGTCTACGATAAGTCTATAACTATAATACTCTCGTTGTATTCTTACATTTTAATAGCTAAGACCAAGCAAGGATATTTGTTGTGTTCACACGTTGGAAACAAATATTGCAAAAAATATCACATAATTAAAATTTTGTTTTCCACTGCTATAATGCAGAGTGTTGTGTATTTCTTAGAACTAAGAAAATCATATCTGAACATCACTATAACATTTGCAAACGACATATCATAAAAATTTTTAGAGCATCGCCTCTACACATGCAAAGTAAAATGCAACTAATCTAGAAAATATCATTTCAAGTCCTACAATCCTAATCAAGCAAATTAAACTTTATTAGAATTTGTTCCGATTGAAATAAAGAAAAAAGTCAAATCGTGCATAATCTAAATCACAGAGTAGTGCTAAGGTACATAGAAACTTAACCACTAACATGGGAGAATCTTTTACAAATCAACAAGATGAAAGGTGTACATTAAAACAGATGAATTCATAAATACGGATTTCTGAAAGCACTCGAATGATAAAAAACAGGCTTTAAAATTTTCATTTCAGCCGAAGAGCGGCTGCGGTCACGATAGTTATGCGTTACTTTTTGGTTTTAACTGGGGATACAACATTAGGAGACTGATCTTGGTTTGAGATTCAATTGGGAACTATGTGAAAGTTACCTTTAATCGTTAAATGAATTGAACTTAATTATCTGTGATGTTTTCAGTCAGCAAAGACGTGCACTTCATACGAAACAAAACGAAATATTGATTCAGATGAGGAAAT